>CAUYQG010006126.1:0-22385 GCA_963574415.1 Tarsius wallacei
CTTGGAAGGCTGAGGCGGAAGGATCGCCGGAGCCCAGCAGGTCGAGGCTGTGGTGGCCGGGAGCGGCCACTGCACTCCAGTCTGGGCGACAGAGTGAGACTCCAACTCAAAAAATAAATAAATAAATAAATGAAATGAAATGAAAATAAAAAGCCTCATTGCAACCTTGAAAGCATTGTGCAGCGTGAAATAAGCTAGACACCAAGAGATGATTCCATTTATACGAAATATCTAGAATAGGCAAATTCATAGAGACAGAAGGTAGGCTAGTAGAAAGTAGACAGGGGCTGGGGGAGGAGAACTGTGGCATTATTATGCATAATAGATACAGAGTTTCTGGTTTTTTCTGTTTTTTTTTTATTTATTTTTTTGAGTTGAAGTCTCACTCTTTGTTGCCCAGGCTAGAGTGCAGTGGCATGCTCGCGGCCACCGCAGCCTCCACCTGCTGGGCTTAGGCGATCCTTCTGCCTCAGCCTTCCAAGTAGCTGGAACTACAGATGCAGGCCACCACGCCCAGCTAGTTTTTGTGATTTATTGTAGAGTCGAGGTCTCACCAAGTTATCCAGACGGGTCTTGAAACCCCCGGCTCAGACAATCCTCCCAAAGTGCTGGGATTACAAGCTGAGCCACTGAGCCCAGCCCAGAGTTTCTGTTTGGGGTGTGAAAGGACCAAAATGGATTCAATATAGTCAAAGACCAGCCATTTTAACATTGCTTAGCTTTGTCATGTTTTTCTAGCAGTTCATTTTAACTTACCCTCTATTCACTAGCTAAGGAAAGACCCCATTTCTAAGATGTAGCTATTGATAATTTTTTTACAACCCCTCTCAGCTTGTTTTGTAAACAAGTTAAGCTTATCAGCCCTTTATGATACAGACTTCATCAACATAACAACAGTCACGTGACTAGACTACCCATCTGCCTGCCATCTGTCATCTGACATCAGTACCTTTGCTCAACTGCCCCCAGCAAAGGGAAGGTTTTAAAGCATTTAACCTCAAGAAGGCATTTCTCCATTGCTCTGTTAAGCTCTGGCCATGCGGTTCTTTGAGTTTTGTCGCCATGTTTTCTAGCTTTGGCCCCCTCTCTTACCTTGGGGAGGCGGATCACCTTTCTTACTCTAATTTACTTTCTTTTCTTTTTTTTTTTGAGTTGGAGTCTCACTCTGTCGCCCAGGCTGGAGGGCAGTGGCACGCTCCTGGCCACCGCAGCCTTGACCTCCTAGACTCCGGTGATCCTTCCTCCTCAGCCTTCCAAGTAGCTGGAACTACAGGCGAGCGCTACCATGACTGGCTAATTTTTTTATTTATTGTAGAGATGAGGTCTCGCCAAGTTGCCCAGGCGGGTCTCGAACCCACGGGCTCAGGCAATCCACTCACCTCAGCTCCCAAAGTGCTGGGATTACAGGCTGAGCCACCGAGCCCGGCTCAATTTACTTTCTAAATAAACTATACTTTCCCATCTAACTCCTGTGCAATTCTTTGCATCTTTTTTGCGGCACTGGACCACAGACAACCCTGTCTGATCTGACATAACATTTTGGAGGCTTCACTGGGATTTTGATCTAACCAGGTGGTAAAAACATTCTGGAAATGGATAGTGGTGATGGTTGCACAGCATTGTGAATGTACTTTACTGCCACTAAACTGTGCACTTAAACTTTGCACTTGAACTGTGCACTTAGGGACATATCTGTTTGAATGACTGGCAGGAAACTTGAGAAGGGGAAATTTGTCTTATGGATGAAAAACTTGAGAAGGGGAAATTTGTCTTATGGATGTTTTACCCTCCTAATAACAGAATAGGATCTGGTATCTAGTAGATACTTAATAAATATCTCTTGAATGAATTATCTGAAATCAAAATTCTCTTATGCATTTATTCAAAAATATTGTGTGCCTCTTAATTACCAGGAACTGGACTAAGTACAGGTATGTCAAGGCAAAGAAAGGAAAACAAAATATTTCACCCAAAATATATTTCCTTGACATAGTTCAAGATGGCTATTCAGAAGGTCTGAAACCCTGCCTTTTAAGGAGGAGATTGCATCTGTAGAGGATCTTCATGGATGGAGTCAGGCTTTCTCTGAGGCCCTCTTTTGGCTGGATGTAGGAAAGATTAGCTGAAAATTTGAATCATAATGTCTAAAGGAAACATTTGGCATCTATTCTCCCTGTAGGCTGCTACTTATGAGGTTACACTTACATAACATGACCGCCTTTGCTAGCCAGACCACCTCTCTTGAGGCAGGGGCCCTTCTGAAAATGCAGAAAAAACAGAAAAAGGGGAAATAAGTTACTTCCTGTTTCTTTGTGCTTTCCCTTTGCAGGTTTTTTTTAAATTTGGCAGGCTATATGTTTAAACTTTTGGTGGAAACCAATCAAAATAGTAATCCTGTAAACCAATCAGTAAATAGGACATGTAAATGAGATGATTGTGTAAAACCAATCAATGTGCAACATGTAAGACTAACGGTAGCCTTAAGCTATAGAAAATCCAATCAAATTGTTTGGTGCCAATATGTTACCTTATAAGGAAGACAAAGGGGTTACAATGTAAAGGGAAATTAACAAAGGTATATTAGACAATGCCCCACTGCATTCAGGGCTCAGCCTTTGGATTTGGATCTGCTGAGCCATCACAGCATGAATAAACGCTGCTTCTTGGCAAAGAAGCCTCTGTGTCCCATCTCTTTGTGGAAGATTCCCTCTACACTCTCCCTCCCATAACCTGTTTTGCCAGGATCCAAGTCCCTATTCTTAACCTAACCTCAAAATGATATAAAAGCATCAACCATATTCCATTTCTTTTTGGTCTTATATGTTGTTCCACAAAATAATAGTTGCCTCTCAGATTCATCCAAATTTCTTTCTTTTTTTTTTTTTTTCTGAGTTGGAGTCTCACTCTGTCATCCAGACTAGAGTGCAGTGGCATGCTCCCACAGCCTCGACCTGCTGGGCTCCGGTGAGCCTTCTGCCTCAGTCCATCCAAATTTCAAAGAGAATCATTTACAAGTTAATTTATGTTTCCCTAGTCAATTCATTCTCCCTAATAATCATTTACAGCCCCCAAAAGAACTCTCTACCTTCCCCATCTGCTCCCTCCCTCTGAAAGTGGGCGTATAAACTACTGTACCCCTTTGTAGTCCTGGGGTATTCATTCTGTGGTTCTTGCCTGTGCACATTGGTACATTTGTGTGTCTTTTCTCCCATTAATCTGTCTTTTGTCAGTTAATTTTTTTCAGTGAGCCTTCGGCAGACTGAGAAGAAAAAATAACTTAGAGCAGTCTGAGCTATGTGAGGCATGTAGTCCCAGAGAGACAGAAGTTTGGGACTTCAGTCATGCCCCCCTTGCACCCATACCTGGGGGCAGTTGTTTAAAGTGATTTTGTTTTTGACTAACTGTCTCACCCATTATCTTCATGTTCCCAGAATTTGTGAAACAATGTACAGCCAATCAATAGCTTATATTATGTTATTTTAATGCAAATTACTGCTAAATAACTCAGGAACTACCTTTTTATTCCCTTTAAAAGTCCACTTGCAACTGCTGCTAATTGGTGTGTATATATTCAGGGCAGTTTGATTCTATGTTCCTGGGTTGCAAACCTCAAGCTTGGCCCAAATAAAATCTTACTTTTCTTCAGCTTCTTCCTTTTAGTCAGCAGAGCAAAAGAGAAATTTCCCCTTGGCTCCTACACAAACAAGGCTCTGACTGTCCTCAAAGAGCTTAGAGTTCACAGCAAGAGAGCCTGGCTACTAAGCACTGAGACGAAGGCAGATGCAGAGGAGCTAAGAGGGTTAGATGGTGGGTGGGAATGCCTTCAGGTACGGCACTGGGTATTTCCAGAGGCAAGTAAAGGAAGTAAGGAAGGACATTTTTGGAAAGAGCTAAGATAAACTATGTGGAGATCATTGGAAGGGCAATGGAAAGGTATTAAAGGGCTTCATTTTGCTATGGGACCACCAAGTTTGATTTCCCATTGCATGGTAACAGATCAATACAGTGAAACAGCAGAAGTTGTAGCAGAGAGTTGAATAATTGTAGAGAAGCCAAAACAAGAAGATGAGAGGAGCCAAGCATGGTGGCTCATGCCTGTAATCCCAGCACTTTGGGAGGCAGAGGCAAGAGGATTGCTTGAGCCCAGGGGTTTGAGACCAGCCTAAGCAACATGCTGAGACCTCGTCTCTACAATAAAATAAAATAAAATAAAAAATTAGTAGGGCATGGTGGTGCATGCCTGTGGTTCCAGCTACTTGGAAGGCTGAGGCTGAAGGATTGTCTGAGCCAGTAGGTGGAGGCTGCAGTAGCCATGAGCATGCTCACTGTACTCCAGCCTGGGACTGGGGTTTTTAAGGAGATTTTGGCAGGTAGGGGTATGGGGAACTGGAGTTGCTGATTGGTTAGGGCATGGGGGATGAAATCCTAAGGAAGTAGAAACTGCATTTTTATACTAACTCAGTTCTTTGATGAGGATCCTCAGACTGGCATCAGTGGACCCACTGGAATTCAGGATCTGGAAAATGCCTCAGATGGAAAACTTGAGGTTTCTTAATATTGAAGATGTTATCTATAGAAACAATTAAGGGAATTTAGGACCATGTGACAGAGACTATGTGGCTTTTAAGTCATAAACAACTACAAGGAAATAAGCCAAAGGGCAAGTTGGTTAATGCTTAGCTGTGCTTCTATTCAAAGATTATGCTTTTGTTAAAAACCTAGCTCCCCCTCCTTTTCTCCACCCCCTCCTGTCCCCTTCCCTTCTGCCCCTCTCCCATTTCACAAAGTTGGTTTCAAATTCAAGGAGTAGAGTGAGCATAATTGCACTTTGAGAATCCACTTCGTATTTGCCAGAATATTAGTAAGGTCTACCAAATGTTACCCATGGGATTTCACTCAACTTTTACTAGAAAGAAAGAAGAAAGAAAGAAAGAAAGAAAGCTTTTCTATTCTGTTTGGATTTTTTACAGTAAGCATATGGATTTTTACAATCAGTAAAGCTATTTTTACTGAGGAGTAAAAGAACAGAAAAAAGAGGAGAAGGTGGAAGAGGAAGAGGAAGAAGAAAAAAAAAGCCCCCTCTGGTCACAGTGTGAAAATAAACACTCAGGAAGCCTTCCAAAACACATGTTAGATCATGTTATTTGCCTGCTGAAAGAAGTTCAGTGGCTTTCCAATATAACTGTATTGAAATCCAAGCCCCTGAATGGCCTTGCCCATCCTATGGACCTCTTTACCGCCGGTCTCCCTTCACCTCACGGAGCATGGAGCTCCACACTCCAGATCCTTACCTGGTTCACTTTTTCACTGTGTTCAGGTCTCTGATCAACTCTCACTATGGAGCTTGTTCTAAACTTTATTTCCTGGTACTCAATCACCTTCAACCTGCTTTATTTTTACTTCATAGCAGAACACACCACTTGATACACATTAACTCTTTGTTTATTATCTTTCTTTCCCATCAAAATGTAAGCTCCAGGAAGACACTGTTTTGTTCGCAGCTGCCTTCCAGTGCCTACACGGTGCTAGCACAGAAAATGTGATCAGCAGATATTCATTGAATGAATAAAAAAGAGGGTAGAGTCATGAATAGCATGGGGTTTTTACCTCTGGTGCCTGGGTATGAATACATTATCATTCTTAAGTCTACGAGTACATTTTTGGACTGGGAAAGCAGAAAATTGGTGAATAGTGGTTTAAGATCATTGAGTTTGAGTACTTTGAGGGATTTGGGGGACATAAAACAGCTGTGCCAACAAAGACCCCTCTGTGCCAACAGAGAATGGAGAAAACAATTGATTACTGAGGAGGTATTAGCAGTTACACACATAAGGTTGTGGCAGAGAGGGGCTAAAAACAGTTTAAATTATTCCTTTTTAAAAATCAACCTGCAAACTCCAAACTTGCTAGACATGGGACGTGAGAAAATCAAATAGCCACAAGTCACTTTCCCATAACTGCAAGATCGTAATCGATTCACAACCTTACCCCTATATCCTCTCTTTGTGAAGTTATTTGTTTATAACCCCTGCTTGTCATGTATATCCTGGAAACAATTTCTTCTTTGATAATCTGGTTTTGCTAAATGCAACTTTGCAAATTCCAAAGAAAAATGTATAGCCATACAACCTGACCCCCTCCCTTACCTAAACTGACATATAAAACCCTTCTCTTTTTCTGGGTTGCTCAGCATTGGAGCTTTAGCCCACTGAGTCATGCCGGTGCCAATAAAACACTGCTTCTTGATTTAGCCTCGGTATCACAATCTCTCTGTTTTCCCACAACATATCTTGGTACACTGGCCAGGAAATGGAGAGTTCTGAGATGGTGTGTTCCACCTCCTTTGTCATCAGGGTACAATCCCCAGGGTGACGGGAGAAGCAATCTCACGCAGTACACAGAGGACCTATTAATTCGTAGGAGGGAGGCCTCTCCCAGTGCATTGAGCTTCGGATCCAAAAGCACAGGGACCTGAAAGTGGCACGGGAACTGGTGTGAGGAGCAAGGTCTGACAGAAAGGGTAGAAACAGGAACTTTTGTATAGTCCTGCCAGTAGACGGCAGAAGGGGAGTTTGATCACCTCCCAGAGTCCGCTAGTTGTCTCCAGTTTGGAGAAGAGGACTGAAAGGCAGTGGAAGGAAACACTGTCTCAAGACCAACCTGTTGACTCCTGGGACTAGGGTGGAGGTTTGGAGAATGTGCTGTGTGGTTGCATGTGAATGAGATGGGCAGCAGAAGGGTTCGACCTGACCAAAGGACCGAAGTGAGTATTGAGTCCTTCTAAGCCAGTGAAAACCTTATACAGCTGAGGGTGGCCCCAACCCCATCAAAGGGTTGGTCCAGGTTGGGGGTTTGTACCAACCCACCGATTGCTAAAAGGTGTCTGAAGTATCACCACAAGAAATACAGCTGGAAGAGGATGAAGCAGCTGTTTCCCATATACCCTGTTCCCTTATTTGTGTGTGCTTGCCATCTGTTAGGGGGAGGAAATGAGTGTGAACCAAAGTAAGAATACCCCCTTTGATTGTAGGCTTAAGAACTTTGACAAATGTTTCTGTGAAGATTGTTATGGTGTCAAACTGTCTTAAGAAAGCTCTGTACGTTCTATGAAATAGATGGACCCTCTTTTGAGGTTGGATGGCTGCCAGAGGGATCCTTAGGTAGAAAAACCATTAGGAGAGTATATAGAATTATAGTAGGAGAGCCAAGCACCCAGGCCAATTCTCTTACATTGACTGTTGGCAGAATGCGGTCTTTGCACGGCCCTCTTGGCTAAAAGCTTCCTGGGAAAACAATTGTGAAATTATGGTAACCCTCAAAACAATCCCATCCAAATGCCCATCCGAGTCTGATGAGTTGGCTGACAAGCTGGTGTTGGCTGATGAACCAGAAATCCCACCGCTTTACTCTCCAGTCTACCCATCATTGCCTCCTTCTCCAACGGCACCAGCTGCTGTTAGGGGCTCACAATTGGAATGTACCCCTAAGCCTAGTATGTCTCTTAAACAATCAGAGGCCATACCCAAACCACCAGTTCTGACTCCCCACACCCCACCCAAAAAGCAGCTGCCAGAATGCTTGTCTAACTTCACATCAGGGGAATGTCATGGTGCCTTCCAGATGCCACTGAGGGAGACTAGGAGACCTATTTATTATGATCAAGAAGACCAGATCCAAGGTGGGAAATGCACATTTATGTACTAGTCTTTCACCACCACAGACCACCTGAATTGGAAAAATCATATGCCGTCCTTCACAGAAAAGCCTCAGGCCATAATTGACTTAATATAGTCCATTATCCAGACCCAGAGGCCAATGTGGGCAGACTGCCGCCAACTCCTCCTGACGCTATTCAATACTGAAAAGCATCGGAGAATTATACAGAGGACTGTGAAATGGCTACAGGAATATGCCCCTGATGAAGCACTCAACGCCCAGGCATATGCCCAAAATCAATTCCCAGAGGAGGATCCCCCAATGGGACCCCGACAGTAACCAGGGGCTGCAAATGCTTGAATGGTATCAGGAGGCCCTCCTAGGAGGTATGAGAGGAGGAGGGAAAAAGACCATAAATATGAGCAAGGTCTCTGAGGTGTTCCAGGGAACTAATAAGAGCCCAAGCCAATTCTATGAGAGACTGTTAAACCTTTCAGCTATACACCCCCTTTGACCCAGAGGTAACTGAAAATCAGCTTATGGTAGATGACACTTTTGTTGGACAGTACTGGGGGATAACCAGTATAAGCTACAAAAACTAGAGGGCTTTGCTGGAATGAATGTTAGCCAGCTGCTATAAGTTGCCACTATAATATTCATTAACCAAGATAAAGAGGCCCAAGAAGAGGCAGACCGAGGCAGAAAAAGAAAATGGCCATGTTTGCTGCTGCCATTTTGAGGTAACAAATAACAGGCCCACTGAAAGGAAACAGAGGCGGAGGTTGGGGAAGAAGACAACCAGGTCAGTAGTTTCCCAGAGCAAGGTCCGGACTGCCTCAGCCTGCCCAGGGACCCCTAATTCCCATCTGTCAGCCTACACAAGGGACATCACAACACCCTGTAAAGTTAGGGAGAAACCAGTGTGCCTACTGTCACCAAGAAGGTCACTGGAAAGGTGAATGCCCCCAATGAATAGCTGATGAGGAAGTCCAACAGAAAAATGGCCCACAAGGCTCCACTTATCAACAGGACCCACCAGCTTCTAACGGCTTTATGGGCCTGGCCTTTATGGAAGGATTGCCACAAGAATAGGCCAGACCTGGCTCCCTACTATCTTTAGGTCCCCAAGAGCCTATGGTCACCATGACAGTAGGGGACCAGAACTTCAAGGTTGACACAGGAGCTTAACACTCTGTGATCACCCAGTCTGTAGGTCCCTTCTCCCAAATCTGGGCTAATGTTATGGGAGTCACTGGGTGCCAAGCCAGACATGCCTTCAAAGTGCCATGAAGCTACACAGTCAGCAGCCATGAAGTCATACAAGAGTTCCTGTATCCCCCAGGTTGCCCCATAGCCTTGATGGGATGGGACCTCCTGGGAAAGCTTTGAGCTCAGATAACCTTTGATTCTCCTGACAACATAACTCTGAAATTAAGAGGCCCAGAGATGAAAATCATGACCCTCACTGTCTCCTGGGAAGAGGAATGGTGACTCTACAGCCTAATAGAGGCCTCAAAAAAATCTCCAGAATATTTTGAGTACCAGGAGTGTGGGCAGAAGACAATTCTCCAGGACTGGCAAGAAATATACCCCCTGTGATTGTGGAACTAAAACTGGGGGTGGGCTGGTCTATCAGAGGCAGTACTTCATCCCACACAAGGCACAAATAGGAATCCACAAGCACCTGGAGAGGTATTTGCTTTATGAAATCCTTCAGGTTTGTCAGTCTGCTTGGAATATGTCTCTGTTGTTGGTGCAGAAGCCAGGCACGGACGACTACTGGCCAGTTCAAGACTTGCAAGCCATAAACCAGGTCACAGTCATGCTACACCACGTCATCCCAAACCCATGTATGCTGCTGGTTCTCAACCCTGCTGAGGCTGCTTTCTTCACCTGCTTGGTCCTTAAGGACGCTTTCTTCTGCATCCACCTAGCCCCAAAGGGCCAGCTGATCATTTTCCAATGGAAGGACCTGACAAACAGCACCAAGGGACAGTTAACTTGGACCCGGCTGCCCCAAGGGTTCAAAAATTCTCCAACCATCTTCTGTATGGCACTAGCCTCCAATTTAAAAGCCTTTCCAGCACACCTTGCACCAGTATGTAGATGACTTACCATTGGCAGCACCAATCCGGAAAACTATATGCAAGGGACACAACAACTGCTCACCCTCCTGTGGAAAGCAGGTTACAAGGTCTCAAAAAAAGTCCAAATATGTCAGGAAAAAGTTAGGTATCTAGGTTTTCATTTGTCCCAAGGCAGTGCCAACTGGGCCCTGAAGGAAAACAGGCAGTGTGTTCAATTCCAGTTCCAATTACCCAGTGTCAAATCCAGGAGTTTCAAGGGGCTGCAAGGTTCTGTAGAAGTTGGGTACCTAACTTCTCCCTCATGGCAAAACCCCTCTATGAAGCCACAAAGGGAGGTGAACGGGAGCCTCTGTTATGGGAAAAGACTCAACAACAGGCCTTTGAACAAAACAAACAGGTTTCTTGCCTTTTGAAATCCTTTATGAGCAACCACCCAGTCTTGTTAAGGGCATACAAAGAGACTTAAAGTAGTTAGGAAATTTTACTCTAAAACAAGAAATGCAAGCCTTAGGTTCAGCCTTAAATGCCATCCATTATCAAGTCAGAGAGCAACTACCAATTAGTTTACCGATGCCCATTCTTTTAAACCAGGTGGTATGGTATGCGTAAAAGAATGGAATGTACAGTCTCTAAAACCCCTCTGGAGAGGCCCATTTGCTGTCCTTTTGTCTACCCCAACTGCAGTCAAAGTAGCCAAAATAGTTACCTGAATCCATTACAGCAGAGTTAAGCCTGCCTCCCAGGACTGGGAGTGCACCACAAAACTGTTGTCTATCCTTAAGCTGACCCTCCAGAAAGTCACCAAGGCCAACGAAAAACTCAAAACAGATTCCCCAAGCCCTGCTGTAACCACTCCAGGGCTGTCTAGTCTACACAAGGCTGAAGTTTGAGTATCCATCGGCCTTGCTTCAGCAACACACCGGACACTTGCTGATCTACACACAGCAGAAGCTTAAGGACTCAACGGAATCAACACCTCACTTATAAGCCATTGTTTCTAAAATCACATGCCTATGCTTCGTCACCCTTTGTATTTGTCAATTACTATACTGTTTGTCGTTTTGTTTGCTATAGGACTGGCAGAGTCGACCCCTACACATTGGACATGTTAGGAAAAGGTCTCACTAGCATTTCTGTTCTTTCTTATAATAGGAAGCTTTCTTGTGCTTTTATGTACTTCTGCCTATTTGGGTGTCTATTGCTTCCCCCACACACCCAGCATGTAAATGTATAGAAACTATCTGGCGAGACATAAAAGTCTTCCATTGTTACACATCCACGCCAGATATTTGTTATACTGACAAACATACCTGTAATCATAATGGCCAGCTGTACTTTACTGGATTATCAAAACAGAGCTACCAGTACACTAAAGCTGGTATTATAGCTTGTAGCATCCTTGGAAGCACAAATTGTGTTTTTTGGGATCTTGCCCCTGCACCCAAAGCCGAGAAACAGTTTAAAGAAGTTGTACAATTTATAACTCCCCCAGTTACCCAACACCCAAAGTTAACCCCTTTCCCTCAAATATGGGACGTAGGCCAAAATCTGTCTATAAATTTGGCTGAAAACATAGCCCATACACTTGGTGTCACCAGTTGTTGGGTATACAGAGGAGCCCTAATGACTGAAGAGTGGCATTGGAAAGGAACTACTCTTGAGGCATACCAGCACCCTCAATGGAACAATTCTGTAACTGTTAGAACAGAAAACCTACCCCCAAAATGGATCCTTTCCTCAAAAATAATTGGAGAAGACTGCTTAAGCAGAGCGGGCTCTGCTTATACTCAATGGGTAGGAGAAACTCCTTGCAAAAGCATATTATATTGGAATTCAACCCACCAAACCTGGTGGCTAACAAGGCCTATTTGGTATTGGTCACCTGCTTATGCAATTAAATCTTCTCAATGTACTATTGTTACCCAAACTATAAGTAACTTTACAGTACTATCCTCTGAACAAGCTACCCCATTTTAAAGTATCCCTGTTATAAGTCAAAGCTGGACAAACCTGTCCTCTGTAAATCCAGACCTCTGGAAAGCCCCCAAAGGACTGTTTTGGATATGTGGAAGGGTTGCACATACCCAACTCCCAGTGCTATGGAAAGGCGCATGTACCATAGGAATAATCCAGCCAGGATTTTTCCTTCTGCCTAACCTGAAGAGAAATGAACTGGGCATCCCCCTTTTTGAGAGCCTCAAAATACAGGGTGTTTGATCTCTTGATCAAACTCTTAGTATAGGAAGGACCCAGGTCTGGAAAGATGACGAAAGGCCACCCCAGAGAATTATAAATACTTATGGCCCAGCCATGTGGGCACAAGATGGAAGTTGGGGATACCACATGCCTATTTATATGCTAAATTGCATTATCAGGTTAAAGCTATCTTAGAAGCTATAACTAACCAAACAGCCACAGCTTTGAGCTTGCTGCTCAATAACAAGCCCAAATGTGTGCCGCCACCTAGCTTTGGACTTCCTGCTAGCAGAAGAAGGAGGAGTATGTGGTAAATTTAATAGCTCTGACTGTTGTTTACAAATAGATGATAATAGTAAAGCTATAACTGATATAGCCACCAATATTAGAAAGTTTGCCCCTATCCCAGTACAAAAATGGCATGGCATAAAAATTGGCAATTGGTTCAAAAACATGTTCTCAAGTCTGGGAGGATTTAAGTGCATTATTGGATCTGTAATCCTATTGTTGAGATCTCGTCTTATCCTCCCTTGCATAGCTGCAATAATTATGAACTCAATCTCTAAGTTTGTGGAAACAGTTGTTGAACAAAAAACTGTGGCCCACATAATGTTAATACACCAAACTGAAGGTGATGCACTTTAACCCATGATGGGTTGAGCATCAAAGTGGGGAATGTGGCAGAGAGAGGCTAAAAACAGTTAAAATTATTCCTTTTTAAAAATCAACCTGCAAGCTCCAAACCTGCTAGACATGGGACACGAGAAAATCAAATAGCCACAAGCCACTTGCCTGTAAGTGCAAGATAGTAATCGATTCACAACCTTGCCCCCACATCCTCTCTTTGTGAAGCTATTGGTTTATAACCCCTACTCATCATGTATATCCTGGAAACAACTTGTTCTTTGAAAATCTGGTTTTGCTAAATACAACTTTGCAAATTCCAAAGAAAAATATATAGCCATACAACCCGACCCCCTCCCTTACCTAAACTAACATATAAAACCCTTCTCCTCTTTCTCCGGGTTGCTCAGCCTTGGAGCATTAGCCCACTGAGTCATGCCAACACCAATAAAACACTGCTTCTCAAATTAGCCTTGGTGTCATGGTCTCTCTGTTTTCCCACAACAAGGTAACACAAAAATCACTACAAAGTCTAGTCAGAATTCCATACAAATTTACACAGTAGAGTAGAAGAAAAATAAAAAGTCTCTTATCTTCCTGAGAGATAAATGGATGTGCCTTTTAATTATCTCTTTTATACCTCCTGTAGAATTTCTGAATTGATTTCAGAGGTAGGCTTACAGTTCTAAGGGTCAGATGGCTCCTGACTTTGATTATAAAATCCAAAAGTGAGGCCTTTTATGGGCCTACTATGTTTTTAAGAAGACACACTAAGGAAGGAAAGGTGGGAGACAGCTGCTTCCCTCATTAACATTTAAGCAATCTTACCCTTACAAAACATAAATGCTCAATGAGACATTGGATCATGTGGGGCTTTAGCTCTGCAGATGAAGTTGGGAATTATCCATATTTGATCCTATTCAAATGTTGGAAGCACACCAACCGAATTTCCTCTCTCTAAATAAGCATGTTTAACATGACTAAACAGCCACCAAAATGTCTTTCATTATGCTTCTTCCTGTTTGTGTTTCTGAGATTACCATTATGATTGTTCTGTTGGTTTGTTTCAGTATGAAAAACATTGCTTTGCTTTTTTGTTTTGGAATATTTCAGTCAATGTAGAGGAAGGAAGGAGAAAAGGAGAGGACTGTTCTCCAGGATGGAAAGGAAGCCCCATTCTCTCCCTTGAGTGGATTATAGGAATCATTTGAGTCTTCCTTGCCCTTGAGAAAAGAAAATCTATCTTTTATAATAAAGATTTAGGCTCTTCCTGAGAGCTATTATGAAACAAGAGAAGTGAAGGGAGCTTTTATCTTGAGAACAAAGAGTGGGCAACACCCTACCCTTCAGGGTGTAGAGTTGACAAGAGACTAGAGAGGGCTAGATGAAGGGAGAGAAAAAAAGGAACTAGCAAACAGTTGGGGACATCCAAGAAGTGCACCAAGAGAACGAACACTGCAGGACCTTGAAACAAGCAAGGAAAAGGCATTACACATATTTGCCCTTATAATATCCACATACTCATCCCCAGAAACCGTGTCACCTTATATCACAATGAATATTGAAAATGTGATTGAGTTAAGGATCTTGAGTTAGAAAGATTATCCTGAATTATCAGTGTAGACACAATGTAATCACAATATCCTCATAGGTGGGAGGCAGAATTTGGATGTAAACAGAAAAGGAAAATGCCTTACCTTACCCATTTTCTACAAGGTAACCTGTAACCTGACAGAATTATAAGAGGACTGGTTCTAAATCAACCTGCGTTATATTCCAAGAGCCTAAGGACCCTTCAGTGGAGTTTTTGAACATTAAAAGGTCATGCAAACAGTTCTTTGCCTGATTTCCAAGTTTTAAACAATTTTTCTGAATATTAGAGAGACATTGCAATCATTTAAGCCACACATTAATTATGCCACTGCACTCCAGTCTGGACTCAGAGCAAGACCCTGATTTTTTTTTTTTTTAATTTTCTTAATTAAAGAAAATAAAGCCATGGGTTAACAAAATACTTTCTTCAGATAGTTTGTTTCTTAGATTTCAGCAGAGGCTTGCATAGTAGAGTGCGTGGTTAAAAAATGGTATTTTAAAGTTTGGATTTTTGCAAAGTGAGAAGGAAAGCCATTGGAGAGTTTTGAGCAGAGCAGGCCATGACATAATATGGGTGTATTTTAAAAGGACCCCACTGGCTTTGTGTGGAGATAAGACTTGGAGCAGAGAAGAGAAGCAGCTAGACCTATTCCAGTGACCTAAGCAGGAAGATAATAGCTTTCCTTGAATGTCAGCAGAAGAGAGGAGAGAAGTTGCTAGATCTTCATCTACTTCCATGGTGAAGAGAGGTAGATAAGCTTATATTTTTATTGTAATTATGCAAATGTAAGGCCAATATGCCCATTTTTCTCTTTGAATAGTATAATTTTTTTATTTTTTATTTTTTATGTATTTATTTATTTTTGAGTTGGAGTTTCACTCAGTTGCCCAGACTGGAGTGCAGTGGCCACTTCCGGCCACCGCAGCCTCGACCTGCTGGGCTCCGGCGATCCTTCCGCCTCAGCCTTCCAAGTAGCTGGAACTACAGGCGCACGATACCATGCCCAGCTAATTTTTTATTTATTGGAGAGATGAGGTCTCCCAAGTTGCCCAGGCAGGTCTCGAACCCACGGGCTCAGGCATTCCACTTACCTTGGCCTCCCAAAGCGCGGGATTACAGGCTGAGCCACCGAGCCCGGCCAATTTTTTTATTTTTAAGAGTATAATTTTAATTTTTTTTTTTAAATCAGAGTCTCACTCTGTTGCCCAGGCTGGAGTGCAATGGCACACTCATGGCCACTACAGCCTCGACCTACTGGCCTCAGGTTATCCTTCTACCTCAATCATAGCTGGAACCACACCCAGCTAATTTTTGATTTATTGTAGAGACAAGGTCTCACCAAGTTGCCCAGGCTGGTCTCCAACCCCTGGGCTCAGGCAATCCTCTCGCCTCCACCTCCCAAAGTGCTGGGATTACAGGCAGTGCCACCACGCCCGGCAGGTTAAATGTTTAATAACATAAAAGGCTATTCCTATGGCATGTGTACGCCTCTGAGACTTGGAGAAAAGAAGACCAAGATACCAATGGAAGTGTAGCCAGTAGGTCTAACACAAGCTGGGGCTAAGAAATCCAGTGTATAATTTACTATAGTCTTGGCTAACCAACTTCTTAATTTTCTACTTTTTTTTTTTTTTTTTGAGTTGGAGTCTCACCCTGTCGCCCAGACTGGAGTGCAGTGGCCGCTCCCGGCCACCGCAGCCTCGACCTGCTGGGCTGCAGCGATCCTTCCGCCTCAGCCTTCCAAGTGGCTGGAACTACAGGCGCGTGCTACCACACCCAGTTAATTTTTGATTTATTGTAGAGATGAGGTCTCACCTGCCCAGCCGGGTTTCGAACCCATGGGCTCAGGCAATCCACTCACCTCAACCTCCCAAAGGCGCGGGATTACAGGCTGAGCCACCGAGCCCGGCTAATTTTCTACTTTTCTGCTAACTCTTGGTTTCTAGATGGTCCTTTCTTTCATTAACTGGTTCTCCGTTCTCACAGTACCTTCTTGTCCTGATTCTCCACATTCCCCATTCAGGCAATAATCAAATAACAGAAGGGTCTTAGTATCCATTCCCTTCTGTAATCCTGTCCCACACAAAATAGGCTGACCTATAATGATGTTGACTAACCAAGGAAATATAGAAAGAGAACTATACTTCATAGGGATACTGATGGAATGTGACATTCAATGCTAAGTCACAAAAGATATTATAATTTCTGACTTGCTCTTCCTTGGATCACTTGCTCTGAGGATAACAGCAGATACATCTTGAATATGCTCAGGCAGCCTTATGGAGACACCCATGTGGTAAGGAACTGAAGCCTCCTGCCAACTCACCAAGCACAAGAGTGAGCCAAATTGGAGGCAGATTCTCCAGCCCCAGTTAAACCTTCATAGGCTGTAGCCCCAGCCAACATCTTCACTGTAATATCACAAGAGACCCCGAACCAGTAGCACTCAGTTAAGTCTCATCTACACAAACTGTATGAAATAACAAATGTTATGGTTGTAAGTTGCAGCAACAATAACAGCAAAAGATAATTAATACAGCCACGTTTAACCTTTACTACCTCTGGCGTTTTCAGGGTCATGGTAGAGGGGAAGGAATTAGAGAAGATAAAATGAATAACTGACTTAATTGGTGCTATTGGAATTGGTTGGTGGTATAGTTCTCTCACTGGCTCTCTTACTGGGGTAGGCTATGAGTTCTTTGAGAGGCTTCTGCTTGAATACTGACATGGGCAATGTACTGTCTAGTTATACTTTTGTAATGACCTTCTCCCAAACCTGGCAACTGCCCCTGATGGTGTGGCTCACAGACTTCTATTTCTGAGGTTCTTTGTCTTTAGCAGACTTCTCTCTGGGATAGACTACTTATAAGATTACCAAGAGCCCGGTCATCATTCCTTGTCCAGTTAACTAACAGGAGCCCAGATAAACTTGCAGTGCAAGAAGGTGGATATGCAGGTAGCCAGCCCTCCTATTACCATTGGCTCTTCAGAGGAGAAGGCATCAGTTACTAGGCCTATGAACACCCTGAGACTCCAGGGCATACATCGAGCAAACTTCTCACCATTTTGTCCTCTAATGACTTCTCCAAGATGGGTCTATAAGTTTTTGCTGTTAATTACACACCCAGCAGGGGAGTAAATGTCCATTTCTCTGTTTTGTAGACACTCCTAATTTTTCTGAATAATCTTATTGAAGTCCTCTTTTGGCTTGATGTGGCAACGAAATCCTTAAAGGTTATCTGTGTGGGAAGTTTGCAGAACTAAAACTTAGACCTAGAATCTTGTTTGTCTTCAAAAGGGGATTGTGTTTCTACAATAATTGTACTTTTACAATTGTTGCTCTTGGCCACTGGTTGGAATGTGAATTCCAATAGAAATGGAGATGAGAAAAGTACACACTGAACTTAGCACGTTTCAAGTAGTGCATGGATATCACTCTTAGTATAAGGACCCAGATTGCATATTGTGTACTTTCAGTAAAAGAAATTAAGCCGGGCACTGTGGCTCAGCCTGTATCCCAGCATTTTAGGAGACTGAGGTGAAAGGATTGCCTGAGCCCAGGGGATCAAGACCAGTCTGGGCAATTTGGTGAGACCTCGTAAATCACAAAAACTAGCCCGGCATGGTGGTGTGCGTCTGTAGTTCCAGTTACTTGGAAGGTTAAGGCAGAAGGTTCACCTAAGCACAGCAGGTCGAGGCTGCAGTGGCCATGACTGTGCCACTGCACTCCAACCTGGGTGACAAAGAGTGAGATCCAACTCAAAAAAAAAAAAAAGAAAAGAAAAAGAAATTAATCAATTTCAAGATAAAGTAAAAATATGTTAAAACATAAAGATAAAAATTCATTTGTAATTGTGCAACTTTCATACAACAACTAGATTTGTTTTGTTTTGTTTTGTTTTTTGGTATTGGTTTTGTTTTGTTTTGTTTGCTTTTTTTGTTTGGGGTTTTTTTCTTCCAAGTTTGAAAAGTTAGCTTCAAAGGGTGGAAAATGCATAACACTCTAATTCAGACAAATCTAGATTTAAATTTTACTCTCCCACTCACTTATTGAATTAACCTAAGTTCTCTGAGTCTCTGATTTGTTATATGGAGACAATAGTGTTTAGTTTGGAAGATTTTTGTGAGGATAAAAGATGAGGTAAGGTCTTTAGAATAGCGTATGGGAAAGACACATGTAATAAAGTGCAGTTATTATCAACTATTGTCATTATAAATGTCTATAGAGTATTTGCAACATTGAAATATAATGTAGGTTAAATTTTGAGTTCTAATTTTTTTGTCTAACCTATTTCAAAAATATTTTCCATGTGTTTCATGATAATCCCACTTTCCATTTCAATGACTATAAAATATTCCAACATGTTAATATCTTATCATTTGTAAGCATTTCTTTATTCCCTAAAATGCAGGGCATTTATAGTTTAACCGCTTTTTTAATATTTTAGAGTTGTGGGGTACAAGTGAGGATTTACTACACAAGGACTTTGCATGCAGGTGAAGTTTGGGCTTCTAGCTAGCCCTCTGTCCCCCTGATAGTGGACCAAGTACCCAGTATGTTGCCACATCTTTCCTGCCTCCCCCCTCAGCAGTGTCCAGTGTCTGCTAGGGGAGACAAGTGTGGCAGCTATTCAGGGCCTGCTTATGAAGGAGAACATGCAGTATTCAGTTCTTTGTTTCTGTGATAGTTCTAGTATGTTGGTTTCCAGTTGCTGTGAAACCCATTATTTTGCTCTTTTTTATGGTTGCATGTATTTTATCGTGTATATGTACCACATTTTCTTTATCCAGTCCACTTTCACTGGGCATCTGGGTTGGTTCCCTGTATTTGTTATTGTGAAATACTGCAGTGAACATGTGTGTACAGGTATCTTTTTGGTAAAGTGATTTATGTTCCTCTGGGTATATACCCAGGAGAGGGATTGCTGAATTGTATGTAAGCTCAACTTTTAATTCTTTGAGAAATCACCACACTGCTATCCATAGAGGTTGAACTAACTTACATTTCCACCGACAGTGTAGAAGCGTCCCTTTTTCTCCACAGCCATGCCAGCATCTGCTGTTTTAATGGTAGCACCTTTTTTTAACAGTTTGAATTCTAGTGCTATAAACATTTTCAGACATACAACTATTTTTTTTCTTATTTTACACTATGTCATTGAGATAAAACTCCAGTTGTGGGATTACCAAAGTGGGTCAGAGTTCCTGAATACTTTTATGACTCTTGACGTGTAATTTCTAGTGGAATAAAGGGCACTGTAGAAATTACTCATTATTCCCAAGTTATCCCTCTGCTGGCCAGACATTTTCTGGATCTGTGGTACATTCAGCAGGAATAGATGCCACAACAGAAAGCACCACCATGCTCTGATAAGTTAAATCTATGTTTGGGGACAGGTTGGCCTTCCTGTGCAATGAGAAGCATTAGATGCCACCACTGAAGGTGGGGTTACTTAAGTGGAAGACATGAATTAAACACATGTAAGTACAGCCTCTTCCAGGTGAGAGCTCTTGAAAGTGCCATAGATTGTCCCTGTATTGCTAGAGTGAAGTGACAAGAGAGAGGTAAAAGAGTGGGTTGGAGATATAATCAGGAACGAGATTCTGCACGGGTTCTTGGCATCTAGGCTTGGTTTTATTCCACGTGCCATGGTAATGTCACAGCCACTGCTGATTGGTTAGGCTGTGAATGAAATCACAGGGTTATTGAAACTATCTTCATGTGCTGAGTCATTCCTGGGTGGGCAGGTCATGGGATCAGTTGAGTCACTTCTGGATATGAGTCATGGGTCCAGGTACCATCAATTGGTCAACTAGTATGCAAAGTCTGAAAAATATCTCAAGGACCAGTCTTAGGTTTCACAACAGTGGTATTATCCGTAGGAGCCACTGGGAAAGTTATAAATCTTGTGACCACTGATTACATGACTCTTGAAAAGTAAGTAATTGTTAAAAAGCAAGCTAGAAAGCACTAGCTAGTTATTGTTTTACCAATGCCTATACCTTAGCAGAATTCAGGCCTCTACCACAATTCTCATGTTGTGATCTTATATTAATTTTTTTTTTTTTTTTTTGAGTTGGAGTCTCACTCTGTCGCCCAGACTGGAGTGCAGTGGCCGCTCCCGGCCCGCACCCTCGACCTGCTGGGCTCCGGCGATCCTTCCGCCTCAGCCTTCCGAGTAGCCAGAATTACAGGCGCGCGCTACCACGCCCGGCTAGTTTTTTAATTTTATTGTAGAGATGAGGTCTCGCTTGCCCAGGCGGGTCTCGAACCCGTGGGCTCAGGCAATCCACTCACCTCAGCCTCCCAAAGGCGCGGGATTACAGGCTGAGCCACCGAGCCCGGCTTTATATTAATTTTATAAAGGCGGTTTTCCTCAGCCAATCAAATTTCTGGATGCCATAGAGGATGTCTGCATGACCTAAGGATTATTATTCTTTAAAAGAAAAACAAGTTCATTAATTTTGCAGACAACTCCGGGGTTAGGCTATGGAGAGCATCAATTATTAGTGACTGCCCTCAACTGAAATTGCTATGTACACGCAATCATGCACAGAGGAAGAAAAGGAGAAAGAGAAAGAAAAATAAGCAAAACAAACAACTTGTGATTTTATAGAGGAGATTTTTAGTAAGTCATTGAAAGCTGCAAACAAGGAAATGAGGGGAACTGATGTGCAGCCAGGAGGTCACTATGACTGAAGCAAAGGGGCTTGATGGGGGGGGAGAGTCCAGAGGATGAAATCAGAAAGGTGAAGAAGTTCTACACTCTGCAGGGCCATGCAGGAGCTTTGTAAGTAGGGCTTTGTGCAGAGAAATAGTGAATTTAACTCAATGGTTGAAAAAATTACTCTAGTTCATGTTGGAGGTGGAGTGAGGGCAAGAGGAAAAGCAGGGAGAATAGTCTTGGGATGAAAATTATAAGACTTGAACTCTGGTAGGAGCAGTGAGTTGCAAAAAGTAATCAGATTTTAGATATATTACGGTGGAAAAACAAGTAGGATTAGCTTATGGATTAGATGCAATGTTTGAGAGAAAGTGAGAAGACAAGAAAAACTCGAGTTGCTCAGGTTTTTGGCCTGAGCACCAAGGAGAATAACATTGAAAAGGAAACAATGAAGAAGGCTGAAGAGAGTAACAGGGTTATGGGGATTTTGTTATTATTGGTTTGTTTGTTTTGTTTTGTTTTGTGAGGAAGTGGGGTGACCATTATCTGAGTTTTGGACCTGTTGTATTGAGATGTCCACTACAGCCAAGTGAGTGGATTCCTGGCAGTCATTTGTTCAGTGTGATCCTAGTGACACTCGCCCCATGTCTACTCTGCCTGCTGATTGGACGAGGAGTAGGCATCCAATCTGAGTGGAACCAGTTAGGTTCTCTATGACAAAAAATTGATAATAGGACTGAAAGAGAAATGTGTTGTTCTCAGATAGTTGAACATATAAAGCATAAATTTGGAATCTATGAAATAAATATTTTATACTCTCCCTATACACTGAAGAATGAGAAAAAGAAATAAATACATAGAAAGGGAAAGAAATGAGTCAGAAAATAAACCAAAAATTTTTTAACTTTTTGTTTGTTTGTTTGTTTGTTTAGAGTTGTGGGGTATAAGTAAGCATTTACTACTTAAGGAGGTTGCATGCAGATGAAGTTTGGGCTTCTAGATGGCCCTTTCTCACCCTGATAGTGGACCAGATGCCCAGTATGTTGCCACATACCCGCATCCCTCCTCCCTGCCTCCTTTCCCTGGAAGTGTCCAGCATCTTCCGAGCCCACCCTTGTGCTAGTGTGACCAGTGCTCAGGGTCCACTTATGAGTGAGAACATGCAATATTCAGTTTGTTGTTTCTATGATGGTTCTCTTACTATGATGGTCTCCAACTGCTTCCAAGTTGCTGTGAAGGCCATGATTTTGTTCTTCTTTATGGCTGCATAATATATCATTGTGTATATGTATCACATTTTCTTTTTTTTTTTTTTTTGAGTTGGAGTCTCACTCTGTCGCCCAGATTGGAGTGCAGTGGCCGCTCCCGGCCACCGCAGCCTCGACCTGCTGGGCTCCGGCGATCCTTCCACCTCAGCCTTCCAAGTAGCCGGAATTACAGGCACGCGCTACCATGCCCGGCTGATTTTTTGATTTATTGTAGAGATGAGGTCTTGCTTGCCCAGGCGGGTCTTGAACCCGCGGGTTCAGGCAATCCACTCACCTCAGCCTCCCAAAGGCGCGG
>CAUYQG010006128.1:0-11938 GCA_963574415.1 Tarsius wallacei
GTTAAGTTGTTTTTAGTTTAAAATAGTCTATTGTAAAATATAAGATTCTTTATATTAGTCCCATGTTAGCCACAAAAAAAATTATTAAAGTTACACAAGTGAAAAAAAATAAATAAATAAAAGTTTAGCACCACAGAAAACCACCAATCCACAAAGGAGAACAACAGAGAAGAAAGGATAAAGAATTTACAAAAAAAAACCTATATGGAAACAAACTTGATAACCTAAATGAAATGGAGAACTTTCTGACATCACATAACCTCCCCAGGTTGAAACAAGAAGACATTGAGACACTAACTAGACCAATAACAACCCAGGAAATTGACTCTGTCATACAAAAACTACCTACAAAAAAAAAAAATCCCTGGACCGGATGACTCTCCAGTAGAATTCTACAAAACATACAAGGAGGAGCTGATACCAATCCTATTGGAAGTATTCCAGGCAATTGAGAAGGGTGGAATTCTCCCCAAATCATTTTACGAAGCTAACATCACATTGATACCCAAGCCGGGCAAAGATTCAACAATAAAAGAGAACTATGGGCCAATATCCCTTATGAACATAGATGCAAAAATTCTCAATAAGATTCTAGAAAATTGGATCAAAAATCTCAAAAATTATCTACCATGACCAAGTAGGCTTCATTCCCAGGATGCAGGGCTGGTTCAACATTCTCAAGACCATAAATGTAATTAAACATCAACAGATGTAAAAGCAAGAATCACAAGATTATATCATTAGATGCAGAAAAAGCTTTTGATAAAATCCAGCATCGCTTCTTGACAAAAACCCTCAAACACCTAGGTATAGAAGGAACATACCTAAAAATAGTAAGTGCCATCTACGATAAACCCACAGCTAACATATTGCTAAATGGACAGAAACTGGAAACATTTCCCCTGAAAATGGGAACAACACAAGGCTGCCCACTCTCACCCCTCTTGTTCAACATTATGTTGGAAGTCCTAGCTAGGGAAATTAGACAAAAGAAGGAAATCAGGGGTATCCAAATAGGAAAAGTGGAAGTCAAGTTATCCCTCTTTGCTGACGATATGATCCTATACCCTGAAAATCCAAGAGAATTTGTCAAAAACCTGCTTGTACTGATAAAGGACTTTGGTCAAGTTTCAGGGTATAAAATAAAAATGCAAAAGACAGTTGCATTCCTAGACACCAACAACAAGCAGGCAGAGACCCAAAGTAAAAGCACAGTCCCATTCACAATAGCCACAAGAAAAAAATGAAATACCTTGGCATCTTCCTAACCAGAAAAGTGAAAGATCTTTATGATGAGAACTGCAAAACACTGCTCAAAGAAATTCAAGAAAACACAAACAAATGGAAATATATTCCATGCTTATGGATAGGAAGAATAAACATGGTTAAAATGTCCATCCTACCAAAGGTAATCTACAGATTCAATGCAATACCCCTCAAGTTACCAACATCATTCTTCTCAGACCTGGAAATGACAATACAGAAATTCATATGGAAACATAACTGACCATAAATAGCCAAAACAATCCTTAGCAAAAGAAACAAAGCGGGAGGTATCACACTTCCAGACTTTAAACTTTACTACAAGGTTACAGTAATCAAAACAGCCTGGTATTGGTACAAGAATAGGCACATAGATCAATGGAACAGAATAGAGATTCCAGAAGCAAAACCTCAATTTCTCAATCAACTCATCTTTAACAAAGCCTCCAACAACAACCACTGGGGAGAGGAGAACCTATTCAGTAAATGGTGTTGGGAAAACTGACTCATCACATGCAGAAGATTGAAACAGGACCCATACCTATCACCATACACAAACATTAACTCTAAATGGATCAAAGACCTAAACGTAAAATCTCAAACTATAAGAATCTTAGAAAACGCAGGAAACACCCTTCTGGAAATTGGAACTGGCAACCAATTCCTATTCAGAACCCTAAATGCCCATACCTTAAGAAATAAGGTAGACAAGTGGGACCTCACCATACTAACGAGCTTCTGCAAAGCCAAAGAAACCATCAAGAGAGCAGGGAGACAGCCCACAGTCTGATTAGCAGCCCAAAGTGACTTAGGCAACCTCTTGTCACTTAAGGCAAATTCCAACATGTTGCTACAAGGATACTTCCACTTATATCCCCACAGCTTGAACTTAGTTTAACAGCCTTGCCCAGCTTTCAACGAATTAATAATGTTAAAATATGCACACTTCTCAAAGTGACTACACATTTAATGCGATGTCCATCAAAATACCAAAGACATTCACTGAAATAGAAAAAAATTCTGACAATTGTATCAATCACAAAAACAAACCTGAATAGCAAAAGCAATCTTAAGCAAAAAGAACAAAACTGGAGACATCACACTACTTGACTTGAAAATAAACTACAAAGCTATAGTAACCAAAACAGCATGATACGGGCATAAAAGCAGACACATAGACCAATGGAACAGAATACAGAACCCTGAAACAAATCCATGCATTTACAGCCAACTGATTTTCAAGAAAGCTATCATAAACACACATTGAGAAAAAACCACCTCTGCAATAAGAGGTGTGGGGAAAAATGGTTATCCACATGCAGAAAAACTAGTTTTGTTCATCATACACAAAAATTCAACTCAAAATGGATTAAAGACTTAAATGTAGGATCCATAATCATGAAACTATTAGAAGAAAACAGGAGGGAAATGCTTCATGACATTGGTCCGGGCAAGAACTTTTTAGAGAGATACTAAAAATCACACGTTAAAAAATTGACAAATTGGATTGCATCAAACTAAAAACCTTCTGCATAGCAAAGAAAACAATCAACAGAGCAAAGAGACAATCTAAAAAATGAGAGAAAATATTTTAAAATTATACATTTGGTAAAAGATTAATATCTAGATTATATTAAAACAAAACTAAATAGCAAAACCCCCAAATAATCCAATTGAAAAATGGTTAAAAGACCCGAATAGACATTTTTCAGAGAAGACATACAAATAGCCAACAGGTACCTAAGAAATACTCAACATCACTAAGCAATAGTGAAATGGAAATTAAAACCACAAAGACATATCACCTCACTCCAGTTAGAATGGTTATTATAAAAAAGACACATAATAACGAGTGTTGCCAATGATGTGGCAAAAAGTGAATACTTACAACACAGTTCGTGAGAATGTAAATTAACACTATTATGGAAAACAGTATGGAGGTTCTTCAAAAAATTTAAAAATTAAAAATAAAACTACCCTATGATTCAGCAGTCACACAACTGGGTATGTCTCCAATAAAAATAAAATCAGTATGTCAAAGAGATACTGGCATTCCCATATTTATTGCAGAACTATTCACAATAGCTTGATATGGAATCAACCTAAATATCCATCAATAGATGAATAGATAAAAAAATGTGATACGTACAATGGAAGGCTATTTGGCCATAAAAAAGGAATGAAATTCCGTCACTTGCAACAACATGGAAAAACCTGGAGGTCATTATGTTAAGTGAAGTAAGCCAGACACAGAAAAAGAAATATTGCATGATCTTACTTATGTATGAAATCCAAAGACCTTGATCTCACAGGAGTTGTGAATAAAACAGTGGTTATTAAAGACTGGGTGGAGAATGAGGGAGGGGACATCGGAGAGGCTTATCCATGGGTACAAAGTCTTATACTAAGAGATCTTGCTACAATTTTAAAATATCCTGGTAAGAGAACAAAAAGACAAGTATGAGCTACATATTCAACAAAACACTATTTCTTGAATATATAAAGGACTTTCAAAATTCAATCATAATAACTTATGGACAAAAGACAGAAACAGGCATTTACTGAGGAAGAATATATGTATGGCATATAAGCACATGAAAAGATGTTCAATATCCTTAGCCATTAGGAAATTTGAATAAAAAACACAATGAGATATCACTACACACCAATTAGAATGATTAAAAATAAAAAAATAATAGTGACAACATCAAATTCTGGCAGAGATGTGAACAAAACAAATCTGTAATACATTGCTGTTGGGAATGAAAAAGTAGTACAGCTACTCTGGAAATTGGATTAGCCATTTCTTATAAATTTAAATTACCATATGACCCAGCAATTACGCTCTATGGGCATTTATCCCAGAGAATGAAAACTTATAGTCCACAAAAAAACTATATTCAAATATTCACAGCAGCTTTAGTCATAATGACTCCACTGGAAATAACCTAAATATTCTTCAGTAGGTGAAGCATTATACACCCTGTGGTACCTTCACAGCATGGAGTACTACTTAGCATAAAAGAACGCTTGATACATTCAAAAACATGGCTATGCTTTGAGGTAATTACATCGAATGAAAAAAATCTCAAAAGGTTACATAATGTATTGTTCCATTTGTTATTATTATTATTCCAGTTACATGGAATAGTACATTATCTATAGTTTTGAAATAGTGAAACTATAGATATGGAGAACAGATTAGTGGTGGCCAAGAGTTTAGGAGGGGAGGAGAAAGAAGGCTGGCTGTGGCTATAAAAGAGTAGCACAAAGGATCCTTGCGATGAAGCTGTTCTGTATCTTGGCTATGCTGGTGGTCACAAATTTACACAGGTAAAAACAATTGCATAGATCTAAATACATGAGCACACACAAATGAGTACCTATAACGGGTGTATATGGCTCAGTCACTGGATTGTGTCAATATTAATTTTCTGGTTGGGACTAGGGAAGTGTGTAAAGTGTATATGGGACCACTCTGTAATATTTCTTGTAGCTGCAAGTGGATTTAAATGTCAAAACAAAAGTTTTTATAAGAGTTAAATTAGAGTGATACCAGCAAAATGGTGGAGTAGGAGCCATCTATCTTCACTCTCCTCCACAGAAAACCAATTAACAACTATCCAGTAGCAATGTTGCCATATGGAATATCCCAGAACTCAACAATGAGGCTGTGATAATTCCTGGGGTTGCACAGCTGAGAAAAACCAAGAGTCAACAGTTAGGAAAATGATTCATTTCAACACGGTATCTGTCTCTCAAACTGCCAAGATATCACACATGGAAAACTCTCCTGGACTCCCAATTTCTGCATTGGAAAAAATGAGTTGCGGACAGGTGTCCATCTTCCTCACCATCCTGGGTTCCTTTACAGTAAACTTGCTCCTGCCTTGGCCCATAAGAAGCATTGTGAATGCTTGTGGGACTAAAACACCTGAAGCCAGCTAGAGGCCCAGAGCAGGGTTGGAGCTAGTGGAGGCCAGCATGTGGATCTTGCTGACTGCTCTCATTATGACCACAGGAGACTCCATATCAGAAAGACTATTCAGGAACACCGTGTTTCAGGAAGTACAGTCCACAGATTGTGTCCCTAGCTGGAGTTCCCCCACAACCTGGGTAACTGATTTAAGTCTCCTTCAGACCATCCAGATTGGTCACTATATCAATCTCAGAGAGCCCATGAGACTAACAACTATTCTGGGATTAGGGTGCCATCTAGTGTTGAAAAGGAGGCAGTAGTTTCAGACCAAGGGAACAAAATCATCTGCATAGAATCTCCAGACAGATATATTATGAAAAGACTGACACAACCAAAATAAATAAATAAATAAAAGAGTGACGACTGGTTTATACAATTAATTTTTCAATGTGTATCCATCAATGTAAATCCATAAGAATCAAGAGCAATCAGGAATGACCTCACCAAATGTACAAATTAAGGTGTTTGTGATGAACCCTAAAGAAATAGAGTTGTGTGAGTTCTCAGATAAAGAATTCAAGATAACTGTTTTAATGAAATTAAGCAAACCCTAAAAAACAATGGTAAACAATTCAAAAATGTATCATAGAAATTTTAAAAGATTGAAATAACAGCAAAAAAAATTTAACCAGGAGCTGAAAAATACAATGAACAAATTGAAAAGTGCAAAAGAGAGCTTCAATGGCAGAACTGATTAAGCAGAAAAAAGATGAGTGAGCTTGAAAGCATATATTTAAAAATACACAGAAAAGAAATAAAGAAGAGAAAATCAAATGGTACAAAGAAAGTTTACAAATTCTATGGAGCAGCATCAAAGGCAATTGTATGAGTCACTGTCATTCAAGAAGGAGTGAAGAATGACAAAACTTATTCAAAAAAAATAGCAGAAAGCTTTCCAAACCTAGAGATAAATATAAAAAATATAAATATCCAGGTATAAGAAGGTCAAAGGTCACCAGTCAGATTTGGTTCAAGTAAGAAGTTTGAAGACTTGAAAAATTAAACTCTCAAATGTCAAAAACAAAGAGAGAATCCCAAAAGCAGCAAGAGAAAAAAAAGCAAGTAACTTATAAGGGAATTCCAATGTACTGGGCAGCATTCTTCTCAGCAGAAACCCTACAGCGAAGGTATCAAGGAAGTGAGAGGATATTTTGAAAGTGCTAAAGGAAAATAAATAGTCCAAAAATTGTACTCAACAAAGCTAAACTTCAGATGTGAGACTAGATAAAGACTTTCTCAGAATTCACCATCAGATCTGTCTTACAAGAAATGTTAAAGAGAGTTTTTCAAACTGAAAAGCAAAAAATAATGTGTCATACACAAACAACTGAAAGTATGAACCTCACTAGTAAAAATAAATAAACTGATACATTCATAATACTCATATTGTACTCATGGTGTGTAAGCTGTGTGTATGGCGTATGATTTAAAGACAAAGTTATTAAAAATTAAAGCAATTTATTAATGAATAGGCAATATAAAGAGATATAAATTCTGACATCAAAAATTTAAGATGCGAAGGAAGTGAATAAAGTCAAAATGCAGAGTATAGTTTTGGGTTCTGTGATCATCTTTAGTTTTTATGATTTTAAAATACTCTCCTATAACTATAAGATTTTTTTGGTAAGCCTCATGATAACTACAAAGATAAACTTTTAATAGATATACTAAAAATTAAAACCAAGGAATCAAAACATTGCATTAGAGAAAATGACTTAACCACAAAGAAAGACACAAAGAAAGAAAGCAAGGAGCTACAAAACTAGAAAACAAGTAATGACTGCAGTTTTTACCTATCAGTAATTACCTCACATGTTAATGGACTCAATTATACAACTAAAAGACATAGATGAGCTGAATGAATTAAAAAACAAAAACAAACATAAAACCAGACCCAATTATATGCTGCCTGTAGGAGACTCATTTCACCTATAAGGACAAGCATAGACTGAAAGTAAAGGGATGGAAAAAGGTATTCCATGCAAATAGAAATCAAAAATGAGTAGGCATAACTATATTCATATGAGCCAAAAACTGTGAAAAAAGACAAAGAAGCCACTAATAATGATAAAAGAGTCAATACAGCTAGAGGATACAACAATTATAAATATGTATGTACCCAACATTGCAGCACCTAAATAATAAGGCAAACATTAGCAGACCTAAAAGTAGTACTAGACAGCAATATAACAACAGTAAAGGATTTCAACACCTCACTCTCAGCAATAGGAAAATCATCCAGACAGAAAACAACAATAAAACATCAGAACCAAACTGCAAAACTACAGAACATTTTATTAAAAGCTGCAGAATACACATTTTTCTCAATTTCACATGGAACATTCTCAAAGATAAATCATCATATGCTATGCTACAAGTCTTAACCAATTCTTAAAAATCAAAATTGTATCAGATATTTTCTGAATACAATGGAATAAAACTAGGAACCAATAACAGGAGAAACTTTGGAACCTATACAAATACATGAACATTAAAAACATGATCCTGAAAAACCAATGTGTCAATAAAGAAATCAAAAACAAAATTAATGAATTTTTTTAGTCAAATAAAAGTGGAAACACAATATACCAAAACCTATGGGACACAGCAAGAGCAGTTCCAGAAGGGAAGTTTGTAGCAATAAATGCCACCATGAAAACAGTTGAAAGATCTCAAATAAACAACTTATTTTTTTAAATTTAAAGATGTGGGGTACAGTTCAGGATTACGTATACAAAAGGTCATTGTACAGGTAAAATTTGGGCCTCCCTTTGGTCTCCACTTTGCCTGGTTCGAGACCAGGTACCCTTACTGATGTTGTGTGCTCCTCCGCCCCTCCCCTAAGCAGTATCCCTCTACTGCCAATCCCTTTTGTTATGGTATTATGGTATAAGTACAGGGTCCACTTATGAGTGAGAACATGTGGTACTTAGTTCTTTGTTTCTGTGATAGATCACTGAGTATGATAGAATCTAAATCCATCCAAGTTGCTGTGAAGTCCATATGTTTGTCCTTCTTTATGGCTGTGTGACATTCCATCATGTATATGTACCACATTCTTTTTATCCAGTCCAGTTACAATGGGCAGCACAGTTGGTTCCATGTTTTTGCTATTGTGAATAGTGCTACAATAAACATGCGTGCACAGGTATCTTTTTTGTAGAATGATTTAAGTTCCTCTCAGTATATTCCTAGCAGGGGGATTGCTGGGTCATATGGAAGTTCAATTTCTAGCTCTTTTAGAAATTTCTACATTATTTTTCATAGAGGTTGAACTAGTTTGCATTCCCACCAACAGGTGTAGAGGTGCTCCCTTTTCTCTGCATCCTCGCCAGCATCTGTTGTTGTTTCTTTTATTAATGATGGCCATTCTTGCTGGGGTTAGGTGGTATCTCAATGTGGTTTTGATTTACATTTCTCTGATGATGAGTGAGACTGAGCACTTTTCCATGTGTCTGTTAGCTGCCTGTATGTCTTCTTTTGAGTGTCATGTATTTTGCCCATTTTTAAATGGGATTGTTTGTTTTTGTCCTTTCGGCATGATAGAGAACCTTGTAGATCCTGGAAATTAGGCCTTTGTTAGATATACAGTTGGCAAATATTTTTTTCCCATTCTATGGGCTGTCTCCTCACTGTTTTGATGGTTTCTTTTGCTTTGCAGAAGCTTATTAGTATAATGAGGTCCCACTTGTCTATCTTATCTCTTATGGCATGGATATCTGGGGGTTTGATCAGGAATTGGTTGCCTATTCCGATTCCCATAAGGAAGGGTGTCACTTGCATTTCCTAAGATTCCTATAGTTTGAGGTTTTACATTTAGGTCTTCGATCCATTTAGAGTTGATTTTGTGTATAGTGATAGGTAGGGGTCCTGTTTCATTCTTCTGCCAGTTTCCCCAGCACCATTTACTGAATAGGTTCTCCTCTCCACAGTGATTGTTGGTGGAGGCTTTGTCAAAGATGAGGTGGTTGAGAAATTAAGGTTTTGCTTCTGGAATCTCTCTCCTGTTCCACTGTTCTATATGCCTGCTCTTGTACCAACACTAGGTTGCTTTGATTATTGTAGCTATTTAATAAAGTTTAAAGTCCAGAAGTGTGATACCTCCCATTTTGTTTCTTTTGCTGAGGATTGTTTTGGCTATTTGTGGTCATTTTTGTTTCCATATGAATTTCTGTATTGTTGTTTACAGGTCTGAGAAGAATGATATTGGTAATTTAATGGGTATTGTGTTGAATCTGTAGATTGCCTTTGGTAGGGTGGACATCTTAACAAGGTTGATTCTTCTAATCCATAAACATGGAATTTTTTTTTTTTAATTTTTATTTTAAAGATGTGTGCAGTTCAGGATTAGGTATACAAATGGTCATCATACAGGTAAAGTTTGGTCCTCACTTTGATCCCCATGTCACCTGGTTTGAGATCAGGTACCCTTATTAATGAAGTGTGGCCCCCTGCTCTCTCCCTGGGCAGTTTCCCACTACTGTCAATCCCTTTCTTATAGTATTATGATAATTGTTCAGGGTCCACTTATGAGTGAAACATGTGTACTCAGTTCTTTGTTTCTGTGATAGATCACTGAGTACTATAGACTCTAAATCCATCCAAGTTGCTGTGAAGTTCATCATTTTGTCCTTTATGTCTGCGTAAGGAATATTTTTCAATTTGTGTGTGTGTTCTTTGATTTCTTTGAGTAGTGTTTTGTAGTTTTCGTTGTAAAGGTCTTTCACTTCTCTGGTTAGGAAGATGCTGAGGTATTTCACTTTTTTGTGGCTATTGAGAATGGAATTGTGCTTTTTATTTGGTTTTCTGCCTGTTTGCTGTTGGTGTATAAGATTGCAACTATCTTTTGCACATTAATTTTTTTCCCTAAGTCTTTGCTATAGTCCTTTATCAGTGCAAGGAGCTTTTTGACAGGTTATCTTGGATTTTCAAGATATAGGATCATATCATCAGCAAAGAAAGATAACTTAATTTCCTTCTTTCCTATTTTGATACCCCTGATTTTCTTCTCTTGTCTGATTGCTCTAGCTAGGGCTTCCAACAAAATGTTGAATAGGAGAGGTGAGAGCAGGCAGCCTTGTCTCATTCCAGTTTTCAGAGGAAATGCTTTCAGTTTCTGTCCATTTAGCAATATGTTGACTGTGGGTTTATCATAGGTGGTGCTTACTATTTTGAGGTATGCCCCTTCTATGCCTAGGTGTTCAAGGGTTTCTATCAATAAGTGATGCTGGATTTTACTGAAAGCTTTTTCTGTGTCTAACCATGTGGTTCTTGTTTTTACATCTGTTGACGTATTTAATTACATTTATGGTTTTGTGGATATTGAACCTGCATCCCAGGGATGAAGCCTACTTGGTTATTGTGGATGATTTTTGAGAAGTGTTGTTGCATCTGATTTATTGGAATCTTGTTGAGAATTTTTGCATCTATGTTCATCAGGGCTATTGGCCTGTAGTTCTCTTTTGTTGTTGGATCTTTACCCGGTTTGGGTATCAGTGAGGCATTAGCTTCATAAAATGATTTGGGGATAATTCCATATTTCTCAATTGCCTGGAATACTTTTAATAGAATTGGTGTCAGCTCCTCCTTGTATGTTTTGTAGAATTCACTGGAAAGCCATCTGGTCTAGGGTTTTTTGTTGTTGTTGTTGCTGTTTTTGTAGGTTGTCTTAAGATGGAGTCAATTTCCTGTGTTGTTATTGGTCTTAGTGTCTCAATGCCTTCTTGCTTCAACCTTAGGGGGTTGTGTGATGTCAGAAAGTCCTCCATTGCATTTAGGTTTTTGAATTTGTTTCCGTACAGGTACACACAGTAATTTCATTTGTATTTCTTCAGGGTCAGTTGTGATTTGATCTTTTGCATTTCTGATTGTTTATTTGGGACTTTTCTTTCTTTATCTTGATCATTCTGACTAGGGGGTCCATCAATCTTGCTTTTCTTTTCACAGAACCAACTTTTTCTTTTGTTGTTTTTTTTTCTATGATATTTTTGTTTTCTATGTCCCATATTTGGACTTTTACTTCGTTGATCTGGGTTTGAGTTCTGCTGCTGAAGTTAAGGTGTTGATGGTCTTGCCTTTTCAGCTCCCTTAGGTGATTTGTTAGGCTGTTAATTTATGATCTTTTAATTTTCTTGATGTGTGTACATACAGCTATAAATTAACCTCCTAGAATTGACTTCATGGCAACCCATTGGTTTTGGTAAGATGTTTCTTTATTTTCTTATGATTCTAGGAATCTGTTAATTTCTATTTTGATTTCTGTGTTGACCCAGGAGTTGTTCATCATCATGCTGTTTAGTGTTCATGTCTTCGCGGGTTTGGGGTGAATTTTGTTGGTGTTGATGCTTATTTTTAGCCCACTGTGGTCTGAGAATATACATGGCAGTATTTTGATCTTATGAAATTTATTTATGCTTGATTTATGGCCAAGGATGTGATTGATCTTGGAGTACATTCCATGTGGTGATGAGTAGAATGTATATTCTGTGATTGTTGGGTGGAGTGTTCTGTAGGTATCAATTAAGTCCATTTGGTCAAGCATCAAGTTGAGGTTCTGGATCTCTCTGTTGATTTTTTTGCCTCATGATCTATCTAGCGTTGTTAGCAGGGTATTTAAGTCCCCAGCTATGATAATGCTAGAGTCAATATCTTTTTTTTTGTTTACTTAGCAGTTGCTTTATAAAGGGTGGTGCTCCT
>CAUYQG010006132.1:0-19744 GCA_963574415.1 Tarsius wallacei
CTAACCACCACTTGTGTTCACTCTGACACTATATATATGATATATATATATATGCACTCTGAATATATATGTAGTATGTATATGGATATATGTGGTGGTGCCAAAAAATGTATACATATTTGTGAACTTCGTACTTAAAACGTGTTTATTTTGGTGTTTATTTTGTTATATACTCTGACACTCTATTCTCTCTCTCTCTCCCTCCCTCCCTCCCTTTATTTTTATATTCCTATCTATGTATCTACATACATTCCCTTTTACCGTTTCCCAGGCTTAAGATAACTCTGGGGCAACCTCCGCAGGTCCCCTCCTGCTCTGGGAGCTTTTTCTGTCCTCTCAATAAATCCTGACTTCAAAAAATTAAAAAGATAACTCTCTCCACCCCGTCCCTCCATGGAGCCGGGACTGGCCCATAGTTTCATTAAAGTCTTAGCTCAGATGTCATCTCAAGGCCTCCCTGACCACTCAGTTTAAAATAATAATTCTGTATCACGTTATCCTATGCTAATTTTTTTGTACAGCACTTATCACTATCTGATATTTTTCCTGTTTATTCGTTCATTGTGTCTGCCCCACAACCAATGTCTTTTTGAGCCGTATCCCCAGGACCTAAAACAAGAGCTGCTTTTATGGTAGACGTCCCATATTATTGAACTGAATGCTTACTCTTATCTAGAGTCCCAAGAATTTAACACTGGCATATTCTAGGTGCTCAAAAAATGAATGAAGGACAGCATGACAGTCCAAAGAAATACAACATAATTGGGCTGGCAGTTAAGAGTGTGTGGAGTAATAAATACTAAAGGCAGGACCAGTTTCATGGGAGTCCAACCTATTGTGCAGCGCTCCTAACTTAGAAGAGCTCCAAGCTTGCTTTAATTCTCTGCTGTTGCCATTTTGAAATTCTTGAATTTTCACCAAACAAGGAGCCCCATGTTTTCTTTTTCACCAGTCTTATCTAGAAATACCTAGCCCTACTGCCTAAATGTCACCTGCTTCATGGTCTATAAGGTCTCTGGTCTACTGCTATCCTTAGATCAGGAGTCTCCAACCCCCAAGCCACGGCCTGTTAGGAACCAAGCCACACAGCAGGTAACATAGCAGGAGGTGAGTGCCGCAAAGCTTCATCTGTATTTACAGCCACTCCACATTGCTCACATTACTGCCTGAGCTCCACCTCAGGTGGAGGTGTCAGATCAGCACTGAAAAGCCTACTTCAATTTCCAACGTCCTATCTTTGTGAGGCAGGGTTTTCTGCAGTGACAGCAACCCAAACAAGATTATGGAGTAGACCGGACATAAGCAACACACTTTGGGTGTCACTGTCTCCCATCATCACCAGATGGGACCATCTAGTTGCAGGAAAAGAAGCTCAGGTCTCCCGCTGATTCTTCATTTTGGTGAGTTGTATATTTCATCATATATTACAATGTAATAACAATAGAAATAAAGTGTACAATAAATGTAACGCACTTGAATCATCCCCAAACCATTCCCTGCCACCACCCAGGTCCGTGGAAAAATTGTCTTCTGCAAAACCGGTTCCTGATGCCAAAAAGATTGGGGACCACTGCCTTAGATGACAAAATACAGAACAACATAGTTAGACATTAAGCTCACTGAATGAGGAGCATGTTTTAAGTTTTTATTTTCATTTTCTTCTGTGATATTGTATCATGTTATAGTGCTTCTTAGTCTTTAAGGGAGTCACAGATCCCTTTGAGAATCTAATAAAAGCTATGATCCATCCTCCCAGGAAAGTAACTCTGCATATAAAATTTTGTACTTAGATTCATGGTTACAGCACTAGAGGTACCAGCATTTATTGGGACTGAGAGGATAAGGGGTTCCAGTCTTGGGCTCTGAGCCAGAAATAACTAGGATACTGTAGGTATTATTGCTGGGTTAAGCACATGAATGACTTGCCACTTTATCTTTCCTTTAGTCCCCAGTACTCTTGGGACCCTGACTGGCATGGTAATCTCAGATAAGGATTTGAGAAAAGAGGGACAACCCGCTCAGAACTTGGTATGACTTTGAGAAATAAAATGCCTAAACAAGTTAATCTACCTACGCTTTACTTTGTTATCACTAAATTGCTCTGAGAAAATAAAAAGCTCTCTAAATCACAAGTGCTTTTACTTTTACTAGTCATGTCTCAGAAATATATACTAATTTCACAGTAATTTTTTTAGCATCTGCTGGATGTCAAGCCATAAGAGGACTAGAAAGATACATGGACCCTGAATTCAAGAATCTTCGTGTTTGGCATTGAAACAAGATATTGTTTCCTGATGCTTTAGGCTGCAAATAATAGAAAACTGTGATTTAAAGTACCTTGGACAATAAGGAAATGTATTATTTTGCATAATAGGAAGTCCACAGGCAGACAATCTTCAGGATTTGTTGATCTGAGCATTAATATCATCATCAAGGGCCCAGATTCTTTCCATCTCCTTTGTTGGACTGAGAGCAAAGTGGCTATAACTGTTCTTGCAGGTCACATTCAGACATGACAATATCCAGAAGCAGAAAGGACAGTTTCTTCCATCTCTCCTTCCAATTCCCCGGCAGACTTTCCTTGTGTATCATTGACCAGAAATATGTTACATGCCCACCCTAAGCCATTCACAGGCAAACAGATGGGATCCTCTTTGGATTTCCAGTCGTCTGGAATGGGTTGGTTGCTGGGGAGTCACCACAATGTCTGATATAGACACATAAGTAAAGACAACATCAGTTCATAGATGATATGAGGTTCAAACTACTGCACTATATACATCTGGGAGGAAGAAATTAATTCCAGAAATTACTTTCATAAAAGTATGGGCATGTTCAGAGAACACCCAAGGGCCCATTGGATTATACAGTACAGCGAGGGGCCAGAAGAAAGATACAGTTGAAATGTTATCTGTGACCAGATTCTGGAGCCATGAAATACCATGCCAGAGACTAACACAGTTTCATTTGGTAAGACTCACCACTTTTAAGATTAATCTGCCATTTGTGTACAAAATGGATTCTAGAAGGTTTAAAAGTGTGAAGTAGCTACCAAGAAGAAGCAAGAAAGCCGAATTCTAGATCTGGCCTGCTGTTAATTCAAGGGGGTAAGTTACACTCAGCTCTGAGCCTCCCCAGCTCCAAACAATACAGAGCCTTTGGATCAGTCTAAGTCAATATGAGAAAAATTGAAGTAGGGGAGGTAGCAGTGGGAATAGAAAGGACCCCACTGATTCTAGGGATATTTCTCAGTTAGAACTGCTAGATCTTAGAGATGATGAGGGCATAGAGGGAGAGACGTTTTGTTTTATTTAAAGTAACCCTTTGAAATGTCTAGAGCAGGTGACTGGGGGTGGGGTGGGGGGATGATGCCAATGACACAGCCAGAAAAGAATGTTGAACTTGGCATGTTGATGGGATTTCAGGTAGAGAATTTGTGTCTTAGGCCTGAAGTTTATAAGGAAAGTCAGGGCAAAAGACATTGGATCACCCACACAGGAATGATGGTGGAAGCTGTAGCACAGTTGTGATCATTGAGTCACAAGGGGAGAAAGATAACCTAGGCTATTGAAGGGACCTTGAGGAAGGCTCATCATTGATGGTTGAGTGGGAAAGAAGTCATTTGAAGAAGTCAGAGGATGACCCATGTACTGAATTATTTGTGGAAATGACAAGAAATTTCAGGACCAAGAAAAGATCATGGGCTTTAGGAATTAGGAGTCCAAAGGTGTTTTAAAGAAAACCATTGCAATAGAATGGCGCACATAAGGTCACAGTGATGTGGAAGAGAAGAAAGTATACAGAGACTACTTCCTTGACAATTTCAGAGCAGTGAGAAAGAGCAATGGAATAATGGTTTACAGGAGCAAAGCAAAGGGAAGCTTTGGGATTTGGTTTGGTTTGGTTTTCATTATAAGTCAGACAGAGGTGGGCTTACTATGAATTAACCTTCAGAACTCTTTTTTTTTTTCTTTTTCTTTTTTTGGAGTTGGCGTCTTACTCCATTGCCCAGGCTGGAGTGCAGTGGTATACTCACAGCCACCCCAGCGTCGACCTGCTGGACTCAGGTGATCCTTCCGTCTCAGCCTTCCAAGTAGCCGGAACTATAGGCGCGCACTACCACACCCAGCTAATTTTTTTGATTTATTGTAGAGATGAGATCTCACCAAGTTACCCAGGCTATACTCAAACCCATGGGCTCAGGTAATCCCCTCACCTTGGTCTCCCAAAGTGCTGGGATTACAGACGAGCCACTGCGCCTGACCAAAACTATTAAATATTAACTTTTTTCCCAATTTGCTATTTGTAATTTTTTATTCTTTTTCTTGAGGAGAACTCCCAATATTAAATAAGCTTTAGCCATTTATAGGCCATGAAAACTGGAGACACTAGAAAGGAAAGAAGGCATACTACTAGGTCCTGGGGAAGGAGGAAAAAGATGGGATAGAGTTCCTCATAGAAAGAATTCCCCTGCTCCACAGAGGATTGTGGTGGGAGAGAGAATGGGGAAGACACAAAGAAACGTTAAGTCAGGCTGGAGAGTTATAGAGAGACCTCATATTCAATGAGTAACCTTGATTTCAGCAAAACAAAGCTAAAGATTGACAAGACAGATAAATACAAAAGCCAGAGGGCACGGGAGCACTGACACAGTTTGGCTGAAACTCTGATCATGGAGTCTCACCTAAAAGTGCATGATGGATCATGAGACTAGGATGGGGTTGAGAGGCTGGAGGTCTCCAGGAAGACAGAGCAAGTTTAGTGTGAAAGAAGCAATGACAGCTGCCACAACCTGTACGATGGAAGAATTTCAGACTTCAAGAACTTGAATATGGAAGAAGTCCCAATAATAACATGTTCCATGATATTCTGTTCCAACATATCCTTCAAGGTTGTGTTCGAATGGAGATGTCCTTTACTGAGCCTGCTCTAGTCCCCTAAAGTGAATTTTGATCTCTCGTTTTCTTGCATTTCCCAATACCTGGCCTGTTACAACACTTATTTCTTCTGCTTTGGTTATGACTAGCTGGCTTCATGTTTATCTCCTCAGGTAGATTATGAACTTCTTGACGTGACTCATGTTATGTCTGTAGCACATGGGACATAGAAAGCACCCAAAAGTAATCTTTAAGTGAAGATACCTACTGGAAGTGAAAGCCAAGTAACATTCTTGGTTAGAGAGACTGCAAGTAAACTGTGAGAAAGCTATCTAGTTTCACTGAAGTCTCGAGGAAGCTGTGAGGACCTCTCCCTGTCTGAAGTGTACATACATCAGCATGTGGCCACTAGGCCTAGACAACGACACGGCTACTAAGGAGGTACAGGAAACTGAGCCCATCCCTGCTAAAATGAACAAGTGACTCATTATTCTACCGCAGCCAACTCAGCCAGAAAGTTTTCTAAGCTAAAATTTTAACAAGTTTGGACTCTGGCTTATAATGAAACTCCTATCTTTGATTTTAGTTTTAGGTAGCAATGCCCATCATGTCTCTCTTGCCTATATTGCAAAGAGCTTCCAGACCAAAGTGCAAACACCTTGAAATTAAATAAATTTGAGGTATGAATGTTATTCTGGTGAAAAAGTCTAAAGCACCACTGTCTAGTAGAACTTTCTGCAATGATGAAAAGTTGTGTACCTTCTACTGTATGGTAACCCTGAGCCCCCTTGTGGTTACTGAGCACTCGAAAAGTGACTGAGGAACTGAATTTTAATTAATTTAAATTTAGGTAGCCACATATGGCTGGTGGCCACCATGTTGGAGAGCATATCACATATGTTAGTATAGTACTTTTTAAAACGTGTCCATCCGTCCTTACTCCTTTAGAGCAGTAATTAGATATTATTAATTATAACTTCAGTACCTGACACATTGCTTAATAAATGTTTGTTAGATGAATGACCAAAAAAAACAAATTTTATATATACTCTGAACTTAGTTTTCTCATTTCTGAAGTAGAGAAAATGTGCACTAAGATTTCTTCTAGCTCAAAAAAATTATAAGATTCTGGTTAACAAATGTTTACTAATTCAACACATATTTATTGAGCACCCACTATGTGCCAAACAACTTTATTTTTGCAGCAACCTTAGGAAACTATCATTATAACTAATAAATAACTAAACTTTAGAAAGGGGAACTAATTAGACTGGGCTCAGTGTCTTAGCATTTTGGGAGGCTGAGGCAAGTGGATTGCTTGAACCCATGGGTTCGAGACCCACCCGGGCAACTTGGCGAGACCTCGTCTCTACATAAATAAAAAAAATTAGCCAGGCGTGGTAGCATACTCCTGTAGTTCTGGCTACTTGGAAGGCTGAGGCAAAAGGATCGCCTGAGCCCAGCAGGTCGAGGCTGCAGTGGCCAGGAGCGTGCCACTGCACTCCAGTCTGGGCGACAGAGTGAGACTCCAACTCAAAAAAAAAAAAAAAAAAAAGTAATTTGCCTCAGATCATACAACAAATAACTGACAAAGTCAGATTTTTAACCAGGTCTATCTGTTTCTACTACATTACTGCTTCTATCTAGGTTATAAATATAAACATAAATTGCATAGATAAATATAAAATAACAAAAAATTAGCATTAAGTGGGTAGGGTGGCACAGGAACTTCACTGGATTGAAATACATATCTTCCTCTTAGGAAGATCCTTCTTTCTACAGATAGATTCTTGATTGCTGAGTTAGAGAAGCCAGCTCCTTCAGGAAGATCACCTGGGCTATTTAGAAGAAAACCTTCAGAGCATTATCTTCCCTGCATGTGCAAGCCTCAAATAAAAGATTCCCTCCTCCTCCTGTGCACATTCACATTCATGCAAAATGTTATTTTGGGATGTCTAAGGCTACTGAGTGAGAACACCTAGAACTCACTAGATTCAGGTATAACATACCTTTGACATGGAAATTTCAAGTCTGAGCATTTATCCCAAATAACTAATTGAGCATGTATCCCAAGATTTAGTTAACAAAAGGGAAGGCAGCAGCAAACAACTATGAGGCAATTGGGAAAATCTGAACATTAAATATTTGATGATAATATGGAATTATTAATTGTGTGGGGTGTAACAATAGTATTATTGTTACTATTATATTTTTTTAAATGAGGGTCCTTATTTTTAGAACTATTATGGATGAAATGAAAAAATAAACATTTGGTTGAAATATTTATTTCAGGCTGGGCGCGTTGGCTCAAACCTTTAATCCCAGCATTTTGGGAGGTCGAGGTGACAGGTTTGCCTAAGCCCAGGGGTTCGAGACCAGTCTGGACAACTTGGCGAGACCTTATCTCTACAATAAATCAAAAAATTAGCTGTGCATGGTGATGCACACCTGTAGTTCCAGCTACTTGGAAGACTGAGGTGGAAGGATTGCCTGAGCCCAGCAGGTCAAGGCTGCGGTGGCCATGAGTGTGCCACTGCACTCTAGCCTGGGTGTCAGAGTGAGACTCCAACTCAAAAAAGGAGAACTATTTATTTCAGCTTTTTAAAATAATATCAAAAGATAAGAAATGACCCAGAGTCTTAAAATTAGATGTACCATACAGTTTAGTACAACCATACAGTGGAATAACATATGGAATTAAATGAGGTTGCATATATATCTGGAAAAACACACCCAAATGTTAACAATGGTCATTTGTTTTCTTTTCTTCTTCTTTTTTTTTTTTTTTAAGTCAATCTCTCTCTGTCATCCAGACTGGAGTATAGTGGCACAATCACAGCTCATAGTAGCCTCCGCCTTTTAGGTTCTAATGATCCTTCCGCCTCAGCCTCTTGGGCAACTAGGACTACAGGCACATGCCACCACACCTGACTAATTTTTTTATTTTTTTGTAGAAACGAGGTCTCAGTATGTTGCCTAGGCTGGTCTCAAACTCCTGGGCTCAAGCAATCATCACACCTCTGCCTCCCAAAGTGCTGGAATTATAGGCACAGGCTACTGCACCCAGTCAACAATGTCATTTCTTGGTAGTGATTTTTTTTTTTTTTTTTGAGTTGGAGTCTCACTCTGTCACCCAGACTGGAGTGCAGTGGCTGCTCCTGGCCACTGCAGCCTCGACCTGCTGGGCTCCGGCGATCCTTCCGCCTCAGCCTTCCAAGTAGCTGGAACTACAGGCACGCGCTACCATGGCCGGCTAATTTTTTTTTTATTTATTGTACAGATGAGGTCTCGCCAAGTTGCCCAGGCGGGTCTCGAACCTGCAGGCTCAGGAAATCCACTCACCTCAGCCTCCCAAGGCGCGGGATTACAGGCTGAGCCACCGAGCCCGGCTGGTAGTGATTTTTTAGGTGATTTTAATTTTCTATCGGCTTATTTATATTTTATGAATTATTTGTATTGAACATATGTCATTTATGTAATTAATATAAATACATAATTTTAAATTGGCTTGTTAGACTTTTAAGGTAGAAAGAAGTAAATCATAGAAGAATTTTGCAAAGAAATTTTAAAAGGTCAGTAAATACAGAACTATTGTTTTTACTGAGGCTGTCACAAAAAGAGACCTGAAATAGATGCAGCTCAGAGGCTAAATTACAAATATATGACCTTCAGGCCACAAGACAAACAGTCAATTCAACTGACACTCTTGTTGAAGTTTTATCTTCCACTGGAAGAATTCTTCTCCAGACCAAGATGAGTGAGGGCTTGTTATACTTTGGGTTTAGGCTAAAGGGTCTTAGGTAGGGATTTCCTCCTATGGCTTATTTTTTGGGGGTCTCTCATTTAGCCTGTGGTCCCTCTCTGCAAGGTCCCCTCCTGCCCATACTCCAGGGCTTCCAGGTGGTGCTATTTCCAGGAGGAATTTATGGAAAAACAGACTGGATTCTGTGTTTGGAGCTTGCCATAATCAATCAATGCACAATAGGATTTTGAATAGCCGAAGTGTCTAGAATCTATAGTCATCTCCCTGGTTACATTCAGGTCTTACCTTGCAAATTAAGTAATAACAAGCACAGTCCTTCAGATCTAATGGGCCAATGGGAAGACAACCTGGCTCACTCAAGATAGAGATATTTTTAACATTTACAAACCTTCTCCTGCTAAAAGCCTTGGGCTCTACTCAGAGATGATGAAAATGAAACCTGGCAGGAGACTGTTTGTGGTGGAAAACCAGAGGAGTGGTCAGGAAATGAGAGGCTGATTCTGGCTCCCCTGGTCACTCCCCACAAAACATGTGGCCAGTCACGTCCTCTGACTGAGCCTCTGTTTCTTCGTGTGTCAAGAGGTATGTTGGACAGGGCTCGTATTTTCATTATTTAAACACTTGCTTAGTTTCAACTATGTGCAAGGCAGTTTGCTAGCTCCAAAGGGAATAATGGGTCAAGGATCTTATAGGCCTGAAGGCAAAACAAACATGAACATCACAAAAGGTCAGACAGTGTGAGAAAAGTATGGTGAGAGTGCTTTTTCTGGAATGGAGTATGGAAGGACAAGGGAGGGAGAAATACTTTGTCTCAACTGAGGCACTGATTTGTTTTCTACTAAATATAATCGTTACGTTATTTAGTTTCCCTCTAGATTTCCAGGAAGCCCAGAGCTGGTCTTAGTATGGGTTCTCCTAGAAGTAAACTCTGAGACACAGATTCTAGTGCAAGTAATTTATTTTGGAGGTGAGCCCAGGAAGCACTAATAGAGAATTGGGAAAATGAGACAGAGAAACTAAACAGCTTACCATGTAGGCCACTGTAGCTCAATCCCTCCAAGGATCTCTGGGAACATTATGGAATATGTCAAAGTCATCCCAACCATGGAGAAGAAAGCTGATGTGTTTATTCATCAACTCCCCATTTGTTGTTGGGGATGGGCTGCTTCTGGGAGTATTCACTCTCCGGCTTGTGGTGTGCAGAGTTGAACACACTCCTGTGAAAATAGGCTGCAAATGTTGGCAGCCAAATCTTCAACTCTTTGTTTTGTTTTGTTTGTTTTTGTTTTTTGAGTCGGAGTCTCGCTCTGTTGCCCAGGCTAAAGTGCAGTGGCATGATCAAAGCCTTGGCCTCCTGGGCTCAGGTGATCCTTCAGCCTCAGCCCTCCAAGTAGCTGGAACTACAGGCATGCACCACCACTCCAGCTAATTGTTTGATATGTTGTAGAGACAAGGTCTCACCATGTTGCCCAGGCTGGTCTAGAATTCCTGGACTCAGGCAATCCTCTCGCCTCGGCCTTCCAAAGTGCTGGGATTACAGGCGTGAGCCACCATGCCTCACAGACTCTCTGTTTTGAATAGTCTTTTTCTCTCCCTCCCAGCCCCGTCCATTGCCCCCTTTGATAGTAAGAGTTTTCACCAGACATATGGCCACCTCACCAGAGACTACCTTTTCCAACTTCCCTCACAGGTAAGTGTGGCCAAGTAGCTAAGGAGTATGCCTGGAAGGGATATTCACCACATCCAAGTCTTGCCTTTAGAAAAACAGGAAAAGCCGGGTGCAGTGGCTCATGCCTGCAATTCCAGCACTGTGGGAGGCTGAGGCGAGAGGATTGCCTGAACCCAGGGGTTCGAGACCAGCCTGGGCAACTTGGCGAAACTTTGTCTCTACAATAAATCAAAAAATTAGCTGGGTGTGGTGGCATGTGCCTGTAATTCCAGCTACTTGGAAGGCTGAGACAGAAGGATCGCCTGAGCCCCACAGGTTGAGGCTGCGGTGTCCATGAGCGCGCCACTGCACTCTAGCCTCAGTGACAGAGTGAGACTCCAACTCATACAAAAAAAAAAAAGAATAGGACATATACTCTACTGCATCCCAATCCTGTTTCCTGCTTCCTGCTGGTAGAGTGCTGAGACCAGACAGAGCAACCAACCTGGACTCAGTGATGTAAGCCTCGTGGTGATGGAGACTTCTTTCCAACTCTTGAATATACTTCCTAACTGTTATGTAAGAGAGAAATAAACTGCTTTCCAGTTTAAACACTACATTTTGTGGACTCTGTTATATCAACTAAGCCTGCATCCTAATCAATACACTCCCTTTCTCTCAGGACTGTTTTTATTTTTCCTTGTAAACCTTATTTTATTACTCTTATTAGATTATGCCTTTTATCACAATTCCTTGCGTCCTTCCTGGAAAGGTGCAAGTAATTTAAAAAATAGAGAACAACTAAACCCCTGTTATTGATATTTGCCATATTCATGGCTGCCAATCATACTTTAAACCGTCTCTTTATTTTGGGGAAGGGTTTATCAAACATAAGCAAAGCCAGACATTGAAGTGGTGAAAACAGGTTTTATTCAGTAACTACTGACAACAGGGGAAAGAGCTGAGTTCCATTCCAGTTTGTGCAGAGGTGACTGAGCATTTTATTGTTTTCCTTTATTTTATTTACTTTTGAGTCTGGTCTCACACTGTCACCCAGATTGGGGGCAATGGCATGATCATGGCTCACTACAACTTCAACCTCTTGGGCTCAGGTGAACCTTCCACCTCAACCTCCCAGGTAGCTGGGACTATGGGTGCATGCCACCATGCCTGGCTAATTTTTTAAAAATTTTTAAAATTTATTTTATTTATTATTTATTATTATTATTATTATTATTATTTGAGTTGGAGTCTCACTCTGTCACCTAGGCTGGAGTGCAGTGGCACACTCATGGCCACCACAGCCTCGACCTGCTGGGTTCAGGCGATCCCTCTGCCTCAGCCTTCCAAGTTGCTGGAACTACAGGCACGCACTACCATACCCAGCTTATTTTTTGACATTGTAGAGACGAGGTCTCACCAAGTTGCCCAAGCAGGTCTCAAACCCTTGAGCTCAGGCAGTCCTCTCGCCTTGGCCTCCCAAAGTGCTGGAATTACAGGCTTGAGCCACTTGCCCAGCCTGGCTAGTTTTTTAATTTTTCTGTAGAGATGTGATCTTGCTATATTGCCCAGGCTGGTCTTGAATTCCCAGGCCCAAGTGATCCTCTCACCTTGGGCTCCCAAAGTGCTGGGATTACAGGTGTGAGACAGGCATGAGCCACCGTGCCTGGTCAGTGACTGGGCATTTTGAAGGGAAAATGAGGGAGTAGGAAGGGGAAGTGAACAGGAAAAATTACAAAGGACTGGTGAGATTAGGCCAGCTGTGAGATTAGGCCAGCTGTGAGCACTAGCTGGCAATTATCAAAGTTAAGATCCTTCCTCCCACAGAGACTGGGAGACAGAGGTTCAGTCCTTCTTGATGATAACATTTCAAAGGACTGGCAAGTTGTAGCAGATACATACACATCTCAGAGAGAAAGAAGAAGCATTCATAATTGTAAGCCCATTTACTAAATGCTCAAAAAGAAAAAAAGGGAGGGTCAAGGCCTATCACACGTGTTGACTAGAACAAATAGTAGAATTTTCTTGACAGCTGCGAGCTTTTCCAGATGAAAAACTCAAAAGAAACTGGGTTGTCTCAGAGATACCACTCCAGGACCCTGAAGCCATGTTAAAGTTTGGTCAAGTCCAGTAGTGCAGGGGTTAGAACAGAGTGTGCGTGCCAGGTGTCTGCGGTTCTCCAGTCCCTCTTTAGGAATCCCACCTCCTCAGTGTAGTATCAGACACCCAGGCTCCCGTGTGGTTAGGTTGCAGGCATTTGGCCAAGTTTTCCCCTTATTCCTGGAGTCGTAAGTGAGCAAAACAAGTAGGCCAAGCTCAGGGAAAAGGATCTTCATGTAAGCATGGTGGCAAAGATCTATATTGGTATGTTGGGGCAGCAGGCTGATGTTTCTGAGGGGGTGTGATGAGCCTGGAGCTAGGAGGGGAATTGCTGGCACACCAGGATGAAGGCTTGCTGCTGGGATGATGCTGACAGAAACAGGAGGCAAAAACAGGAAAAGAACAAATCCCTTCGTTCAGGCACCCCCTATCACCATGCAGGCAAAGGAGAAATGCCAGCCCAAGCCAAAAACAGAAGAGTGGGTTTGAAACCCAGAAACAATAATAATCAACATAATAATCAACACAGACCCTTAAAGTAAAGGTGTTGCATGTTCCTAGATGTACATTATGTTACATAGAGTGATAAATGTGGTTATTTCCTCGATTTACCTCTTTTCTCCTTAGCCTAGTCTCTCTCCCTAAATGAATTCCTCCATTCCTATGCCTTCCGTTACCATCTCTATGACGTGACTTCAACATTTCGACTTCCAAAGCAGGCCTCTTTTTCAGCTCACAGTCATGCAGGTCCAACTCCCCTCTCTGTATCTTCTCCCTTCTGTCTCCCAGGGCCCTCAGACTTAACATGTCTAAACGCTGGGTCTTTCCCTTGAGTTTGCACCTTCTGCAGTGTCCCCTAGCCCCAGGGAAGCACCATTTCCCCTATCTCATGCCAACACTGAGAGCTGCTCTTGATCCCTGCCCTCCTCCTCATGTTTCACATTTGTTGAGTAGCAAGTTTCCTTCTAGATATCTGTGGATGTCTTCTTCATTTCTACCCACCCCTCTGCTCGTCCTGCCCTGGTCCGAGCCACCATCCTCTCTCCTGGGCTGTTGCAGTAGCATCCTAAGTAACTGCCCACATGCAGTTTACTCTCACCAGTATACTTTTCTCAGTTTTTAAAAATCTGGTCACTACACTACCATGTTTTACAACCCTCCAGTGGCTTCCTCCTACTTCTAAAAAGTCCAGCATCCTGACTATGGCTTGCAAGGTTCTGAATGGTCTTACTCCGTTTACCTTCCCAACACATTTTATGCCCCAATTCCAGTGGTCTCCAACTTTTTTTGGCATCAGGGAACAGTTTTGTGGAAGACAGTTTTTCCATGGGGAGGGTGGTGAGAGGGGATCATCAGGCATTAGATTCTCATAAGGAGCGCCCAATCTAGATCCCTCACATGCACAAATCACCATAGGGTTCGTGCTCTTCTATGAGAATCTAATGCTGGGGCTGATTTGACCAGAGACAGAGCTCTGCCGGCCCACTGCTCATCTCCTGATGTTTGGCCTGGTTCCTAACAGGCCACAGACTGGTTACAGTCTGCGGCCCGGGGGTTGGGGACCCCAGCTCTAGACCATTGATACACTAGGCCACAGGTTTGTTTTCAGTTGTTTCAAAGCCCATCGCTTTCCTGCCTTAGTACCCTTGTACAAGTCTTTCCCTCTGCCTCAACTTCTCTTCACATCTGCCAGGTCCTTCATCTCACGATCTTCTACTCATCCTTCAAGTCTCAAATGTCACTTCCTCAGAGAAGCCTTCCTGGATCTTTTTATCATTACTGCCACCTCGACTAGGTAAGGTGTGCTTTTAGAAGCTCTAATAGCATCCTCTAATTCTTCTTAGCATTCATCACGTTTGTAATTGCTTATTTATTAATTATTTATTTACTGTGTCTTATTACACTTAAGCTTCATGAGGACAAGGTCTGTCTTGTTCATTGCTATAGATCTAGCACACATCACAGTGCCAGGCACAGAACAGTGCTCAACAAATATTTGATGAATGAATGAGTGATAAGGTAACTACTCTAACCCTGGTTTCATCATTTTCTGGGTAATCTTCAGTAATAATATATTTCATTAAGCTCTAGTGTCCTAGTCTTTAAAACAAAGAGATAGGCTGGGTTCAGTAGCCCATGCCTCTATTCCCAGCACTTTGGGACGTCGAGGTGAGAGAATTTCTTGAACCCAGGAGTTTGAGACCAGCCTGGGCCACATGGTGAGACATCATCTATATAAAAAAAATTTTTTTTAATTAGCCTGGTGTTGGTGATACACACCTGTAGCCCCAGCTACTCAGGAGGCTTAGGTGGGAGGATCACTTGAGCCCAGGAGTTTCAGGTTGTGGTGAGCCATGATCGTGCCACAGCACTCCAGCTTGGGTGACAGTGTGAGACTCCACTTCAATCAATCAATCAATCAAAGAGATACTAGTCTCCAAGATTTCTTCAGTTTCCAAAATGCAGTAACTTTCTAGTGATGACCCTAGTGGTGCCTCTATGTCGACTCCTGTTGTAGTATGGAAGAGCAATACCTTTCCCCAGCATTTTTGATTCACCTTTCCCATATCTTCCCAATCACACCACTTTTGGTGAATTATGGAGTGAATATCCCTGTCATTAGCACCAAACCTACAGTTGACCAATGTGTTTGGGAGATTAAGAAATGAGAGAAGTCAAGGTGTGTCGAGCTTCCAGCAAAAACAGGAAACTGGTTTCCCTGAAACAACTTCCCCTCTTGGGCTTGAGATTTACAGGGTCAATTTAATGCAAGTCCCTGGAACGTTTCCCACACCCATAGGCTCTCACCTATCCTTCCACTGGGGAAAAGTCTGTTCAGGTAGGGGCAGAGAATGGTGCTGAGGGCTCTGGGATGGGTTGGGGCCCGCTTGCATGTGGGTGTGTCAGGCATTCTGGGAATTCATGTCAAACAAAATCACTTCTCTACGCAGGAAGGTGTGAATCACAAGGCACTATGTTGTGATTTCCCCACCCTGCTCCCTTGAACTCTTCCTTCCCTGCTCCCCAACCCACCCCAGGGATCAGTGTGCCCCCTGTGCCAGTGGTGCCAGCTCCAGCCAGAAAGAGCTAGTTCATAATACCTACCACCCCCATCTCACTTCCCCCGGCCACTCTCAGTCACAGGCCTTGCAGTTTGTCTTGAAAGTCTCTCAGAGGCAGCACAAGTATATCCAGAAGAAGTGAGAGAAGCATTTGCCCCTAGAGACCCTGTGGCGCCTCACTGGATGACTATACTACCTATCTGACCTATGCCAGCAAGGACTCTTCTCACACTGAGGAAGCTAAGAAGGAAATGTGTGAAAAAGATCACCTGGCAAACAAAAATATCACATTTCCACAAGATCTGAGCTGTAATAAGCTTCCTCAGAGAATTATCCTTGACTGCTCACCTTTCTGAGGTGGAGTGACTTGCCAGCTGGCTCAGCCTAGGGCAGACTAGCAGCATAAGATTATAAGCATGATTCAGGCAGAGAGTACATGATTAGGGACTGGTGGCCAGCCTACACTGCACATTTCAAGTCATGTATTTTAGGGGCTGCAGTCTTCCAGAGCCTGTGTATTTTTCTAATTTGCACAAAGGTGCTTATGAACTATGGGTAACTCTGGCCTAGGACTCCAGATCTGGAGGGACGAGTGACCATGTCAGGAAGAAGTTCATGTTGTGCCTTGGGTCCTCTCCTTTTCTGAACTTCTTGCAAAACATCTTATTTCTCCAAAATAGTACCTGGTCATTTGTTCAGTAAACATGTAGTATTTGTCTTCTCTGTGCTGGATGGGGTGCTACATTAGGTGGTTGTATCAGAAAATATTTCCTGGCCAGGCATGGTGGCTCATACCTGTGATCCCAGAACTTTGAGAGGTTGAGGTGAGAGGACTGCTTGAACCCAGGAGTTCAAGACCAGCCTGGGCAACATAGCAAGACCTTGTCTCTACAAAAGTATAATAATAACAACAACAACAAAAATAATAAGCTGGACGTGGTGGTGCTTACCTATAGTCCCAGCTACTTGGAAGGCTAAGGTGGAAGGATCGCCTGAGCCTAGAAGGTCAAGGCTGCAGTGAACTGTATTGGTGCCACTGAATTCCAGCCTGTGGGACAGAGTGAGACTACGACTCAAAAAAAAATCTCCCAGAGAAAACAAAAGCACTCTTAGGTTATGATGAATCAAGGAGGTGGTTTATAGACAATGAAACAATGTATAAAAGTGAAGTTGTGGGGGAACCACAAGAAATAGAGCAGTAAGCTAGAGCTAGTAGCAGCCAAGCTGTTACCATCCCTAGGCTTGGAGAGATGAGGGGAGGGAGTGATTACTAGAAGTTGGAATAAGAGAGAATCAGGTAGAGCAATGCTACCTAGTATGTCATATGCTGACTTGTGCAGGTCTGCACACTGTTACCAGTCTATGATGAGATACGTATGACAGTTGAAAGGAGATATTTAGGCCAGGCGCAGTGGCTCACGCCTGTAATCCCAGCACTCTGGGAGGCTGAGGCAAGAGGATTGCTTGAGCCCAGGAGTTTGAGACCAGTCTAGGCAACATAACGAAACTTCGTCCGACAAAACATGAAAAAATTAGTCAGGCGTGGTAGTGTGTGCCTGTAGTCCCAGCTACTCTGGAGGCTGAGGAGGAAGGATTGCCTGAGCCCAGGAGGTGGAGGCTACAGTTAGCTGTGACTATGCTACTGCACTCCCGCCTGGACAACGGAATAAAACCTCAATTCAGAAAAAAAAAAATAAAGAAGATATTTTTAAATTTCATAGAAATTTAACATTGCCATAATATCAAGGTATGTGATCAGTGTCAGCAAATGTAGTTTGGAGTTTAGGTTTTGTGTAGGAATATGTCCTGAAATCATAGCTAAAATGATAGGAAAACATTCTGGGATTCTTATTCAGATTAAAAAACTTGCACCAGAATGCAAGTAATCACACTGCTTCCTTCATTAAGAAAGTCATACTCCCTGCCCCACCCCCCATAAACAAACAAATAAATGAACGAATAAATGTCAGCTAAACTTGCAGTGTGCTAGGTGACATAGTAAAAAGTGTTAATTCCATAAAGGCTAGCTAATGAGCTAATGTGTCCATGTTGAGATTATTTTATTATGTGATAATATGGAACACTGATCATAAACAACTGTAATTATATGCTGACGTATGATGGTTATCTAAGGGAAAAGTTCTGTCAGGATGATTTGAACGATAGAATGAACTCTTTGTGCTTCTGCAAGATAGAACACCAGTTTGGTCCCGACTTTTTCAGGCTGTGAATTCAACAGCCAAACCTGCTTTTTTGTTTGATTATCTTGAGTATTTTAATGACTTTAATACTTTCACACAAAGAAAGAATACAAGCTTGGGAGAAATAATTTCTACAAACTAGGAGAACACGTTCCACTACTTAACAATTATCAATGAAGTTGGTGATAATTCTAATATTGCACAGTGGTTGAACATTAATCATCTTACAAATTTGCTAGAAAATTTTCAGTTTTATTTTTCATCAGAAGAAGATTCACACACAGGAAATTAATAGATCCAGAACTATAACTTTATAGGATGAACTGCTTATGCTGCCGCCTAGTAAAAGATTAAAGATGAATTCTGAAAACATAGCATCATTGGTCTCGTTTTTGTATAGAAGTGAAAAAAGAATAGCCTGAACCTGCTGAAATTGCTTAAAATCTCTTTTTCCATGCTTGCCAACATACTTTTTAAAAGGACTTTTCTATTGTAAGCGTAACTTGTAAAATTAGCCAGGTCTGGTGGTGTACGACTATAGTCTCAGCTATTTGGGAGGCTGAGGTGGGAGGGTTGCTTGAGCCCAGGAGGTCAAGGTTGCAGTGAGCCATGAGAGTGCCACTGCACTCCATCCTGGGCAACAGAATAAGACACTGCCTCAAAAAAATAAAATAAAATAATGAAAGTTTGTGTCCCAAGGTGTTGACTGTTCTTCTGGGTGGTAGGCAAACAGCCTGTAGTCCCAGCTACTCAGGAGGCTGAGGAGGAAGGATTGCCTGAGCCCAGGAGGTGGAGGCAGTGTAATCAGTGTCAGGGTAGAAAGAAAACTGGGGTGTTATGGGACCCCAATGAATCAGAATTATCTTTTGGAGGGCAGATACCTTGTAGTAAAGGCTTCCCCAGCTAGGTAAGTGTTCTAGAATCCCATTGACATCAGTGTACCAGCTAACATTGTCGTGTGTCATGATTTGCAGAAGAAACGTTGTGAGTTGTAGCAGACAGGTGACTGGTTTTCCACCACGGCAATGCACCTGCCCATACTGCGCTGAGTTCAGCAATTTTGACCAAAAATGGCATGATCCCTGTGCCTCACCCTCCCTATTCACTCAATCTCACCCCCAGTAAGATCATCACCAGACGAAAAAGGTCCTCAAAGAAAAATGTTTTGCTGATGTGGAAGAGGTGAAACAAAATTCGGCAGAAGCACTGAAAGACATCAAAATGGATGAATTCAAAAACTGTTTTGAGCAGTGGAAAAAGCATCTTGATAGGTGTATTGCATCAAATGGGGAGTACTTTGAAGGTGACTGAAGTTTAAACATGTAAGAATAAATAGACAATTTTTTAATAAATAAATTCAGGGGTTTTTTGGGTCCCCCCCTTGTCCATGTCTAACCAGGACAAATCTAACCCAGCCTGGGCATTCAGGGCCAGGGGTGGTCAGGAATGAATTGGCTTCCCCAGGGAATGTGATGTCTGAACTGAGGAATGAAGAAAGAACAACAGATAGCCAGGAAACAGGTCAGCAGGGAATGGGGTAAGGGTGACAGCAGAGGGAACAGCCTATATAGAGGCTCAGAAGTCAAATGACATCTACACACAATACAAGCAGGTTTGGCAGGACACGTGGACCCAGTCAGATCATAGGACATCTTACCTTCAGGCAAGGAGTTTAACCTTATCCTGAAATAAACAGGTATAAGCTTTATGCCACAGAAAGAATGACAGAAACTGACTAAATCAAAAAGCCAGGAGGAAAAAAGCAGGAAGCAGCAAAGTCTGGATTCTGAAAGGAGCAGAGATGATTATAGTAATAGCGAAGACTTAGAGAGGTCTTACTTGGTGCCACACACGGTCCTAAGCTCTTCATACGTGGTAATTCATTGAACAAGTCCAGTGATACCCCAAAATGATTCCCACTTTTTTTTTTTTTTTTGAGTTGGAGTCTCACTGTCGCCCAGACTGGAGTGCAGTGGCCGCTCCCGGCCACCGCAGCCTCGACCTGCTGGGCTCCGGCGATCCTTCCGCCTCAGCCTTCCGAGTAGCTGGAACTACAGGCGCGTGCTACCACGCCCGGCTAATTTTTTGATTTA
>CAUYQG010006142.1:0-14949 GCA_963574415.1 Tarsius wallacei
GTTGCCCAGACTGGAGTGCAGTGGCCGCTCCCGGCCACCGCAGCCTCGACCTGCTGGGCTCTGGCGATCCTTCCGCCTCAGCCTTCCGAGTAGCTGGAATTACAGGCGCGCGCTACCACACTCGGCTAATTTTTTTATTTATTGTAGAGATGAGGTCTTGCCAAGTTGCCCAGGCGGGTCTCGAACCCGCAGGCTCAGGCAATCCACTCACCTCAGCCTCCCAAAGGCGCAGGATTACAGGCTGGGCCACCGAGCCCGGCTAAATAAGGAAATCTTGATAAAATATTTTGAATATTGGAGAGCTAAAACTTTTATTATTATCTGTAGTTAGTTTATTAAGATGAACACAGTGAAGTATGTCATATGACATCTCCTTTTCTTGTGTTATCTTCCTACTTTTTTCTTATTGTCAGTCACTATTGTAAGTGCTCTCTATGTACCCATTCATTTAACCTGCATAATACCCGTGTGAAGTAGGTTTTATCATCATCATCCCCAATTTGTAGCTGAGAAAACTATGGCACAGAGGTTAAATAACTTAGAGTCAGGGTTTGAACTCAGGCAATCTGGCTCTAGAATCCTTTGTTACTTTATGTTACACAGAAAGAAAAATGTAGGTTACAGTAAGGAATAATTAGAGCAGTGATGTAAATTGGAGAGGACATAAAAGTTAGATGAGGTTAGGAGAAGAAAAAGCAAAGAATAAACCATGGAATGTTCCATTTATGAAAATAACAGAAATAAAAATGGATAGTTCCTTTAAAAAAGAGGTGGAGGGATAGCTTAGGAGAACTGCAAAGGGACAGGATTTCCTGATAATTCGTGACTACTTGGAACTGTAGTATAGGGCTCAGTGTATTTAAGGTTTAGAATTTGAACATAGGCAAGTACTAAGTATGTTTTGGGAAAGTGCAAGTGAAAAAAGGTGATAAAGAATACCCTTTTCCTCTAGGGTCATCCATGTTGTTGCAAATGACAAGACTTTCTACTTTTTAAAGACTGAATATTTCACTGTGTGTATATACCATTTTCTTTATCCACTCAAATAAACAGGCCCAGAAGGACAAATACCACATGATCTTACTTATATGTGGAATCTAAAAGATCAAATTCATAGAAATAGAGAATAGAAATGGTGGTTATCAGGGACTGGGGGAAAGAGTGAAGAAGGAAATGGGGAGCTGTTAGTTAAAAGGTACAAAGTTTCAGTTACACAGGAGGAATACATTTTTGAGATATATTGCACAGCACTACAGTCAATAACAATGTATATTTCAAAATAGCTGAGAGTAAATTTCAAATGTCTCCCAACAAAAAATGATTAGTAAATTAGGTGATGGATATGAGAGGAGACCCTAGAATACCAGGAACTTATTTATAAAAAAGTGTGTATTAGCCGGGCTCAGTGGCTCAGCCTGTAATCCCGCACTTTGGGAGGCTGAGGTGAGTGGATTGCCTGAGCCCGCGGGTTTGAGACCTGCCTGGGCAACTTGGCGAGACCTCATCTCTACAATAAATCAAAAAATTAGCTGAGCGTGGTAGCGTGCACCTGTAGTTCCAGCTACTTGGAAGGCTGAGGCGGAAGGATTGCCGGAGCCCAGCAGGTCGAGGCTGCGGTGGCCAGGAGCGGCCACTGCACTCCAGTCTGGGCGACAGAGTGAAACTCCAACTCAAAAAAATAAAATTAAATAAAAATAAAAATAAAAAAGTGTGTATTTATTCTTACATGCTTAACTTCATTTACCTTCAAAGTACTCTTTGCTTGGTGCAATACACCTGTCTATTGAGATACTTTTCCCACTGCTCAAAACAGTTTTTGAACTCACCAATTTTGATGCCTTTTAGTGCTTCTGCTGTTTTTTGTTTCACTTCTTCCTCATTGGCAAAACATTTCCCTTTGAGAACTTTTTTCATTGGGGAAACAAAAAAAAGTTGCTTGGGGTAAGATCGGGTGAATAGGGAGAGTGGGGCACAGGAGTCATGTTGTTTTTGCTCAAAAACTGCTGAACACTCAGCACAAGGTGGGCAGTTGCATTGTCATGGTAGAAGAACCAGTTACCTGTTTGCCACAACTCGGGATGTTTCTTCCACAAATCATGATGCAACTTTCTCAAAACTTTCAGATAAAAACTGTGGTTGACTGTTTGATTTGGAGGGACAAATTCTGAGTATACTACAAGGGACCTGCTCTCTAAAAATAATCCTGGTTTTTTTTAAGTCCCCCCTTGTATGTTAATCTGCTTGATTTATTCACTCCACATTGTCTACATATATCAAAGCAATACATTGTGCCCCATGATATCTACAATTATACTGCTGATTAAAAGTAATATTAATAAAAACAATTGTTTTAAAAATATTATTTTCCTTTGGGATTGAGAATGGAAGCTTTTAATCGCTATCTTGGCTCATGTTAAATCTCATGCCTCATTTATTGTTTTGTAGATCAGATTTAATTTCAGTGTAAAGGTAAATGGAATCCTCTCCACAGAGATCTTTGGGTAAGTTCTTAAGTCCATGGTTTAAGATGATGCTATGGCTCTGCAATTTTTCTCAGCCATTATTACCCTATTTCCAATAGTTTCACAGTTTGATATCCTGACCCACAGTTACCTTGAAACTCCTTTTCTGAGACTTCTCCCAAACATTTTTTAAAGGCTGTATTAGCTTTTAAGGAGTAAATAAACTCATTTAAACCTTTCATGTCTTTCTCTAGAGGGAGTGAACTTAAAAATTGCCATTTTTCCCTGTTAATTAGTTACTGAATTCCGGTAATTTCTAGGGTGGTAGTAGTCATAGGCCAAGATTTGTATGAAATAGAGACTGATTTTGGAATCTTTGAGAGATGGCTTAGCACTGCTTTGCTTTACAGGGTGGAGAATGAACCCATTTTGAACCTGTCGAATGGAATTGCTCTTGTTGTAAACTCTCAGCATTATGTGAGGTGAAGGCAAAAAACATTGTTGTCCCTCTCCATATTTTACTCTCTTCTTATGAGTATGAATGTGGGTAGAAATTGGAAATGGTCTCACTTGTTATTTCTAAGTGCCAGGTGTCAGCTTCTCTATAATAAAGTATATGTAAAACTTTTAAGTTATTTATGTTGAAAACTGTTGTTATTCCTGGCTCCTAGAAAAAAAAAAAATATATATATATATATATATATTTAGTTGGAGTCTCACTCTGTCCCCCAGGCTGGAGTGCAGTGGCACACTCATGGCTACCACAGCCTCAACCTGCTGGGCTCAGGCAATCCTTCTGCCTCAGTTTCCAAGTAGCTGGAACTACAGGCGCGTGCCACCACACCCAGCTAAATTTTTTTTTATTATTTTAGAGATGAGGTCTTCCCAAGTTGCTCAAGCTGGTCTTGAACCCCTGGGCTCAGGTAATCCTCTCACCTCTGCCTCCCAAAGTGCTGGGATTACAGGCATAAGCCATGGTGCTCACCTCCTTGAATATATTCTAATTGATTTAAGGACATGGGCCTTCTCCTCTCTATACATTATTTTTTTCTGTAAGTGAAATGAAACAAACCTTGCTAATCCCAATCCCATTTAGTCATGAGAAGAGATGACTGAATTTAAAAGATTGTTTGAACTCTTGGCTAGAGAAATAGTATGAATACAAAGGTATTCATTGTATATTATTTTTTATGCATTAGCATTTTGCATAGGTTTGGAAATCATCTCTCTACCCACCTTCACTTTCCTTAGACTCCAAAAAACGTACAAATCTATGAAGGAGGTGATAAATAATAAGGAACAGACAGAATACTCCTGCTTTGCCTTCCTATATCATTCAGCTACCACAGAATCCAAAGTGAACATGAATTATATCAAGAAAAGACCTAACAAAAATAAATCCAACTTATTTATTTATTTTTATTTTTATTTTTTTTGAGACAGGGTCTCTCTCTGTTGGAGTACAGTGGGGGCGATCATAGCTCACTGCAGCCTTGAACTCCTGGGCTCAAGCAATCCTCCTGTCTCAGCTTCTGAGAAGCTGGGACTATAGATGCACACCACCACATTCAGCTAATTTTAAAAAATTGCATGTGTGGAGATGGGGATCTCACTATGTTGCCCAGGGTGGTCTTAAACTCCTGGTCTCAAGCGATCCTCCCACTTTGGTCTCCCAAAGTGCTGAGATTACAGGTGCAAGCCACTGCGCCCGGCCCTAATTTATTCTTTAGTCAATGGTTTCTGTCTTTGTATGCCCTGAGTCAACACCAGAAGTCATAGACTCGCAAGACTTGAAGAATCTACCCACAGTTTTTAGTCTGTTTTCTTATTCTAACCCAAAATCATAGCTCAGATGACAATATTTTTTATTCTTTAATATACAGGTAACAAAACCTCTACCTCATATCTTTCTTTAGTGATCCTCTAATATTATACAATATTATACAGGTAGACGGCTCAGTATCATAGTTTTACTGACAAGAGTTTAAGCCTTTGAGCCAGTGTTTGTGGACATGTTTCCCTGGATGACCTGATTAATTTAGAGAGAGCAGAAAAGTTTCATTAATATTTCTTCTTTATTTGGAAAAAGAGCTGTTAGAAAGTAAACAAACACAAAATCTTACTGGATTATTTTTAAGAGAGGAAGATGGCCTGACTTTTTTTTCTCATTGTTGTTATTGAATAGTAACTTCAGACTCTGTAAGGAAAGATGTAGCATGTGGAAGAGCAGACTTCTAAGTACCACAGGACCAATTTTAGGCCATTTGTCATCTATGTACCTCTTCACACAATGCTGATCTTTGAATGATCTTAGAAACTTCTGCTTATAGCCACAGAGTAATTTTTGTGGAGGAAATAACTTTTGAGAATAAGAACTTGCCATTAATGGCAGGTAAAGCAGGGGCCATGATGCCATCCCTGTAATGCTAATTTTTTTCTGCTCTTTCCATTGCTGTGATTTCCTGATCACAGCATAAGTTACTCATTCCAACAAAATGATATGGTGGGGTATATGGTCATGCATATGCTAGAAGATATAAAAGAATTTTGGATGTTCTTTTAAATAATTTAAGAGGGGAAAAAGTTAAATTTGTCTTGTCTGTTTTCTGATAGTAGACCAAAATTTGGTATAACTGAATCACGCTGCAGCAGAATTCACCCTGTGCTAGGACATCCAGTGACACTTTTCATCCCTGATGATGTGGCTGGCATGGACTTGTTGGGAGAACTGATACTGACCCCAGCTGCTGCTCTGTGCCCCAGCCCAAAGGCCTTTTCCAACCAGTTGAACAGGATTTCTTCAGTTTCTATATCCTTTTTGATGACAAATACCATTCAATTGTGAAAATAGGATTTCATATCCCAATTTTAGGAAAGAATTTAGAATATGGATTCTGCATTTACAAATGCAGAAGATGGTTTGTATAAAAACGTATAATCCAATATGAAAGCCAAGCTTGACAATTCTGCCCGGGAACAAAAAACTATAAAATGTGATACATGCCATACATTTTTTATACAATCCAATATGACTAAAGCATGGAATGAATGGTGCAAGAAGGAGACATGAGGCTAGAAAAGTGTTTGGAGTTGAATATAGTAGATTTTGAGTGCCAAACTAGGGAGTGTGAATTTTTGTCTCTGTATAGTGGGAAACCATTGAATGTTTTGGGAGGAATCTCCAATAGTATTGTATAGGATAAATGAGATGGATAAGTTGGTAATTATTAATACTAATAAGTAAGTAAGTGAACTAGGCTAAAAGATAGTGCCTGAATTAAGTGTCGTAGGCACGGAAAGGCAAAACTTATCACTGGAAGTAATCAACGTAATGGGCTAACCTGCTCATTATTGGGGCAGGGAATGACTAAAGCTGATGTCAGATTTGTCTAGAATAGGCAGATTTGTAGAGAAAGAAAGTATATAGATGGGTGGGCTTCTTTTTGGAATGGTGAAGATGTTCTAAAATTGATGGAAGTGATAGTTGTACAACTCTGAATATACTAATCCATTTAATTGTACATTTTAAATGGGTGAATTGTATGGTATGTGAATCATATCTCAATAAAGCTGTTTAAAAAATTTCCATGGATAGCTGACAGAATAATGATACTGTCAGCAAGATATAAAACATTAATAACAGATTTGAGGAATAAAGAGGATATGTTTGGCATGCAACATGTTGAGTTTGTGGTGCCTACAGGACATCCTTTGAAGATGGTAAGCAGTTATATAGAAATTTTGGTGTGGAACTTGAAAGTGGTTACATTTAGAGATACAAAATTTTAGAGTCTCAGTTTCCTCTATAGGTAAGTGTAGTACAGTCCTGTGTTTAGAGCATGGCACAGGAGTAAATGCTGAAGTCACCACTAGTTAGTTGTGTGCTTGAAGGCAATTTACTTAACCAGCCTGAGCTTTTGCTTCCTAAGCTTTAAAATGGGGAGAATGATGCCTGCCTCATAGATTTATTTTCCCTTTCAAAAGTTGTTTTTCATTTTGGGGGGGTTTGTTTGTTTGTCGAATTAACTATAATCATCCACGTGAAGCTTCTAGCATACTGTCTGACACATAATAAGTGCTCAATAAATATTAATAATTATTATTATATGATTGAAGCTGTAGGAATAAATGAAGTTATAGAAGAGTATGAAGAGTATGGCAGCTCATGCCTGTAATCCCAGCACGCTGGGAGGCTGAGGCAGGAGAATCGCTCAAGTCCAGGGGTTTAAGACTAGCCTGGGCAACATAGTGAAACCTCATCTTTACAAGAAAACCCCCAAAATCAGCCGGGTGTGGTGGTGCTTGCCTGTAGTCCCAAGGTACTCGGGAGGCTAAGGTGGAAGGATTGCCTGAGTTCAGGAGGTCAAGGCTGCAGTAAGCCATGATTGTGCTACTGTACTCCAGCCTGGGTGAGAGTGTACTCTGACTCGAAAAAAAAAGGAAAGAAAAAAATGAAAAAGCAGAAGAGGCATAGTACGATGTCAGCTATCTGACATCAGATTTCAAAAGATACCAGAATATCTTTTAGGGAAGAGGTGAAAACAGTATAGTGATAGACTACGCATGGGCACAAAACATGCTTTTTTAAAATATCTAGATAGTACAGAAGAGTATAAAGTAAAAAATGTTCTTCTTCATTCCATTTTCTGGAAGGAATAAGAGAACAATTTTTTGTCTTCTTGGAGTTTACACTTTAGTAGGAAAAATTAACACATCGATATTAGGCAGTGATAAGGGCAGGAGAGATAAATACAACAGATGAAGAGCTAAAGAATGTTATATGGCCAGTGAAAACTGTAAGGAGGTAATATTTTAATGAAGAAAGTGCTAAGCTGTAAAGACTCTGGTGGGATTTCAGTTTCTGAAAATGGCAAAATAGATAATTCAGACCAACCATCCCACTGAAGGCCAAGGCTGGATGAAGTATTAAAACATTGTAAAAGCATCAAAGAGCTAGTGAAGGGAAAGACTCTCTGGGCCATGATTTAGGAGAGAATTGAATTACAGAAAGCTGAGCCCAGCATTGGGGGCTGCTTTTGCCCTGGGGTAGTTTGCCAATTAGAGCAAGCAGATGAGAGGCTAAGATGTATATCTGAATTAATACTGGACAAGAAGGCCAAGGATTCCAGGGCATGCTGAGTTTCAGGATACTGGATTTTTTTAACTTGAGTTGGAGTCTCACTGTTGCCCAGGCTGGAGTGCAGTGACACAATCACGGCTCACCACAGCCTTAGCCTCCTGGGTTCAGGTGATCCTTCCTTCTCAGCCTCCCAGGTAGCTGGTACTACAGGTGTGCACCACCATGCCCAACTAATTTTTTTAAAATAAAGACAGGGTCTTGATATATATCCCATGCTGGCCTTGAACTCCTGACCTCAAGAGATCCTCCCACAGAGCTGGGATTACAGGCCTGAGCCACTGTGCCTGGCCAAAAAAAGTAATCTTAAAATGCAGTTGAAGCCGGGCTTGGTGGCTCAGCCTGTAATCCCGCGCCTTGGGAGGCTGAGGTGAGTGGATTGCCTGAGCCTGCGGGTTCAAGACCCATCTGGGCAACTTGGCGAGACCTCATCTCTACAACAAATCAAAAAAATTAGCCGGGCGTGGTAGCGCACGCCTGTAGTTCCAGCTACTTGGAAGGCTGAGGCGGAAGGATCGCCGGAGCCCAGCAGGTCGAGGCTGCGGTGGCCGGGAGCGGGCACTGCACTCCAGTCTGGGCGACAGAGTGAGACTCCAACTCAAAAAAAAAAAAAAAAATGCAGTTGAAAATACCAGTATGAATCCAACATTTTTCTGACTTTTAAAATTATATATTTTTTAGTTTTTTTAATTGAAGAAAGACTTACAGGCAATGACAATTCAGTAGCAATGAGCACTCCTGGTACTCAGAATGTGTTCCTCTAAATAACATTGCTCACTAAAAAGGAGAAATGGCTGATTCTATGCCTAGAGTAGAAATGTACAGGATGAACCTGGGTATCTTGTTGGGCCAGAAAACAAGGAAGCTGTCAAAGACCAATGAGATTGTGTCAAAAGGATTTAGGAACTTTCACTTCTGACCATGCTAGAATAATAGACTGGATTTAACATCCTACTTTGAGTAATTTTTTAATTGTTCTTTTGACAAATTATATTAAACGGCAGTTTCATTTATTAGGTATATATGAAAACAGGTAGCATAGGACAGCAGTTCTGGAAAGAAGAGAAACAAGCAAATCCTATGATTGCACTACCATATTTCCTAAAGAGAACTTCCAGGATACAGTGCAGGGAGGGGATACCCAAATAGAGTCTGGTGTATCTGAGTTGAGGAGATTAAAATACAGAGTTCACAGAGGTTCAAGCAGTTAGAATTCATAGGAAAGAGTACTGAAGAAGAAAGACACAGAAGCAGAAAGCTTCAGACAGAGAACAATCCCAGGAATAGTTTGTGTTTCTACCAGGCTGAATGAGAAACATATTTCACAGAGTATCAGGTAGAGTCCTCAGAAGGATTTGACTGAGTAGTGGAGAAGTTAACTCTAAACTGTAGTCTTCTCTGGTCCCACTTAATACAGCTTAGAAGTAAGGACCAAAAGCCTCAAATTATTTTCATGTAATTTTATGGCTTCACAAGTTCAAGAATATTTAGAGGAATACAAAAATATCCTGCACCCAACAAGGTAAACTTCACTATGCCTGTCAGCTAATAAATTATTTGGCTTGCAAAGAAGCAGAATAGGACCCATGATGAAGAAAAGAATCAATCAGTGGAAACCCACTCAGAAATGGCACAGATGATAGGAAACAAGGACATTAAAATAGGTACAGTTGTATTCCATATGTTGAAGTGAGAGGAACAACTGAGCATATTAAATAAATACATGGAAGATTTTTTTTTTTAAAGACCAAAATTGAACTTCTAGAAATAAAAATTACAATTTTTAGGATGAAAATGCACTGGATGAGATTAATGGAAGATTTACACATTGCAGAAGAAAACATTAGTGAACTTAAAGACACAGCAATAGAAACTACCTAAAATGAAACACAGTAAAAAAAAAAAAAAAAAAAAAAAGACTAAAAGAAATGGGCACAGTGGCTCATACCTGTAATCCCAGCACTTTGGGAGGCCAAAGCAGGAGGATTGCTTGAAGGCAGGAGCTCAAGACCACCCTAGGCAACATAGTGAGACCTCATCGCTTTAAAAAAAAAATTAGCTGAGGAGTGATGGTACATGCTACTAGGGAGGCTAGTGTGGGAGGATAACTTGAGCCCAGGAGTTTGAGGTTGCAGTGAGCTATGATTGTGCCACTGCACTCCGGCCTGAGTGACAATGAGACCCTATCTTTAAAAAAAAAAATGAACAGCTGGGCTCGGTGGCTCAGCCTGTAATCTCGCGCTTTGGGAGGCTGAGGTGAGTGAATTGCCTGAGCCTGCGGGTTCGAGACCCGCTTGGGCAACTTGGCGAGACCTCATCTCTACAATAAATCAAAAAAATTCGCCGGGCGTGGTAGCACTTGCCTGTAGTTCTAGCTACTTGGAAGGCTGAGGCAGAAGGATCGCCGGAGCCCAGTAGGTCGAGGCTGCAGTGGCCGGGAGCGGCCACTGCACTCCAGCCTGGGTGACAGAGTGAGACCCCAACTCAAAAAATAAAAAAGAAATTTCTGGGGATCCTAGTGTATCTATCTCTGGTGCCTCACACCTATCTTTGGTGTGGAAAAGGCTTAATATGTAATTGCATAGCACACTTGTTTATGTCTAGGAGTGTGAACCAGGTCAGTGTTATGTTCGTTTTTTACACGTGAATGCATGGTTATAACAAACTAAAATTTGGCAGTTTTCTTTAGCAACTATACATATTTCTGTATGGACCTTTGGGTCTGCCTCTGATACTGTCAAGTCGGGAGCAACCAATTACTACTTTCTTCAAAGACACCTCTTATTTCATTGACTGGAAAAAATACCATTTGTGTATGGTGCCCAATTTGGATCTCCGTTTGGACAGAGGTACATCTCTCTCTCTCTGCACAGGAATGAAGAAACTTGAAGAATATTTGAGAAAGGAAAGGAAATATAAATAGCAGATGTATATAAAAATAGGACTCAGTGATCTGGTGGTCTAGGTTAGGGTGTTGGGGTCAGGGTCTGGCCAAGTTTGAGAGACCACTTGGAGTGAGGCAAACAGGTATGAAACAGGCAAAGTCCTATCAGAGCCTGACTATTTTGGCATTGCACATTAGTGCTGGTTCTCCTCTCACTTCTTCTGCTAGCTCCTCTATTCCTGATCCTTCTGTTAGGGACTTGTTCTTAGGGTTTCTGCTGCATCTCAGTCTGTCAACTGTGTGGCTTTAGAAAGGTGAGCAGAGGAGCTGGGACACCTTTGAACTATTGTAGAAGAGAAATGCTCCATAATGAAAGGAGAAAATCCACATAAAATTCCGACTCAAAAACAAAATTCCTTAGAAAACATTAAAACACAACATAAACGCAAGACATAATAGTATTAAACCCAGGAAACTGGATTCATGTTGGGCCTGAACCACATTAGTTTTGGGTGAATCATGCTAAAAGCTGAGTAGTTAATAACTGAGCCAATAATAAAACTGGGAACCAGGAATAGGCAGCCATAGGCTGATGTCTAGGAAGCTTACAGTTTTTGAGTTTGACTCTTGTTAGCTAGAATCCCTTGAAATTTAGAAGGTGTGGTCTGCTCATTTGGATCCTGAGGAAGATGACAAGGAGGGAAAAGGTATTTTAGGGCTGTAATTGGTGTGAGGTGATGGAAGCCCCCTGTGGTGGGGCAGTGTCTCAAGGAGAATGATGGACTTTTCACCTAGGAAGTAAGCCTTGGAACAAGGTTCTTCGTTCTTGAGTGAGTAGTTATTCCAGAGGATGAGTATAAGAGGAGGGCATCAGGTAGACAGGGTCTCTGAAAGTATGTGGTCTTAACAGATGGAATGTCATGCCATCAGGATTTTGAACAGAGGGATGGCCTAAGTGAATTTCTAGGGATCTCCATATCTTTTTCGCTTTCATTTTTGTTTTCAGGCTTTGTTGGCTAACTTTATTTTTTGCCAATTCATGATGCCTGAATGTACTCAGTTAACTTGGAAATGAGTAATGTAGGAAATGCCCCTCATATCCTTCCCTCATTAAATGACAGAACCAGGGTCCACATGGAGGTACTTCTCTACATGGATCTGGAATGTAGAACTATCCTGATTATATTCTAAAGGATCAAGGTGCTACAAAGTGACCCTAGGGCACTGGATTACTTGGGAATACAAATACCCAGTATTGGGATTAAGAACATAGATTTTGGAATTAGTCTAGCAAATTCTAAAACTCAGTTCCGCCATTTACTAGCTCACATTGAGCAAGGTATTAAACCCATCTGTGCCTCTTTTCTTATTTGTATAAAGGCATAAGAATAGGTCCTACCCCATAGTGTTGTCATGAAGTCTAAATATTGAGATAGTACATAAGAATTTGATATGGTACCAGGCATGTAGTACAAGTTAACTGTATTATTATGATCAAGTTGACTCTGACTTCTGCCTCTTATTAGCCATACCTGCCTTAGAAAGTCATACAAAGAATTGATGAAGTTATTGTGTAGTACTTCTCGGTAAATGCATGGGAGTGCTGTTTGGTTTGCATTTTATATACCCAATTGTTATTTTGATGTTCTTCCTGTGAGTCACTATTATTTGCTTCTGTCATATGAATAGAGAAACAGGTTCAGGATGGGAAATGAGTGTTCATATTTAGATCTATGCTCAGATCCTTCTTTGTTCAGGATATAGGTTCTTTAGCCACTTAGTATTTTGAGGGCTTTTCTAATCTTAGAAGTGTATGTAATATCTTGTCCTCTAGATTTGGTGCTTCCAGATGTGAGTTATCAGGTGGAATCCACTGAGGGGGATCAGTCTCAGAATATGGATCCTCAGGGACAAACTCTGCTGCTTTTTCTCTTTGTGGATTTCCACAGTGCATTTCCAGTCCAGCAAATGGAAATCTGGGGTATGTATGTATAGGAGAGTGGGGCTGTCAGCTTGGGTGTGACAAATGATGAGAGAGTAAAGAAAGGGAGTCTGTGTAATGCGTATATCTGAATTAGATATGTTTCTGTGAAGACTTTAATTTTCCTAATCAATTAAATAAATTGTGCCCTATAGAAAAGATTCACTTGTTGATGCATCACTTAAATGATGACACTTCCAGATCTGGTTAGCCAGATATCAGCAGACACTTCACATAATGCCCCCTAGGGATCAGTGGTTCTCAGCCTTAGCTATACAGTATATTACCTGGAGAGCTTCTAAAATTGTGTAAACCTCACCTCCAGAGATTCTGATTTCCTTGGCCTGAAGTGGCACTCAGTCTCAGTAAGTTTTTAAAGCTTTTTGGGTGATTCAGATGTGCAACCAAGCTTGAGAACTTTTTATCACCATGCTGTCTTTCCAGGTGGATTAAAGAAAAAAAATTTTTTTTTTGAGTTGGAGTCTCACTCTGTCACCCAGACTGGAGTGCAGTGGCCGGTCCCGGCCACTGCAGCCTTGACCTGCTGGGCTCCGGCGATCCTTCCGCCTCAGCCTTCCAAGTAGCTGGAACTACAGGCGTGCGCTACCACACCCGGATAATTTTTTTTGATTTATTGTAGAGATGAGGTCTCGCCAAATTGCCCAGGTGGGTCTCAAACTAGCGGGCTCAGGCAATCCACTCAACTCAGCCTCTCAAAGCGCCGGATTACAGGCTGAGCCACCGAGCCCAGCTGGATTAAAGAAATGTATGCCTGTCCTTGTTCAGGCATGTAAGGGGAGGCCTTTGGTGTTTATCTAGTAGATGGGCAATAAACTGTTATCAGAAAAATTTTCTCTGTTAGAGGTAAAGCAGTGGTTTCAGTTTGTGGTCCATGAACACATGCATCAGAATCACCTGATTATTTGAAAATGTGCACCTTCCTGGGCCAATGAATGATTACTTCATTATTTTGCTATAATGTAAAAATCTGGTATGGCTCAAGAATCTGCGTTTGAAACAAGATTCTCAAGTGATTCTTAAAGGTAGTAAAATTTTAAAACCACTGAATGTAGGCTGGAGTTGGTTTATGCACTCTAATCCTGGGACATAAATTTAAGTGTTTCTCAATGCCCTCCTAAACTTTGAGGGAAGTAACATGGAGAAATAGAGCTTACACAGGTTTGGAGAAAGGGTCATAAGCCCTTCTTTTGGTGCTTCTGATAAATTACTGTGTTATTCTTTCTGTGTGGGCCAGTGTGTTTTCAGGGACTGTATTCTCCAGGCATCCCAGCGCTGTTTGGTGTGGCTCTGCTTCCACTGAGTCATCAGAAAAAAAGAGACTGCTTACAACCCCAGACTAAAGAGTTCACACTGACTGGTGCCAACTATTTATTGAACAAACAATTCTCAGCTTTAGGATTCTTCCTGCTGCCTTCCTTCCAAGCCTCTTCTACCTTTTCCCAGCATATGCTGCACATACTATAGGAGAGAAGCACTGTTTCCTGGACTCCTGCTTGCCGCTCTTAATTTGAAGAGCTGGTCTTTGGTGCCCTCATTGCTTCACTGATCAAGGCCAGGGAAATGGGAAATAGAAGAAACCCAAACTAATAGGCTCCAGCAAGGCAGTCTAATGTGGATTCCTAGGGCCTGTGCTCATATAGACAACAGCTGATAAGAGCTGCAGCTTAGTATTGTGGAAAGGGCTTCAGGTTAGAATTAAGAGACCCGGGTTTAATTTTAGCACTGATACCAACTTCCTCAATGATTCTGGGAAAGCAAGTTAGATAAATCATCTGAGCCTCCCTTCTCATATATTTAGCATGAGATTCTTAGACTAGGTAATATCAAAAGCCCTTCCAGGTCTAAAACCCTCTTAAGACTTAAGATCTGCTACCTTCTGGCAGGTTTGTTTTTTTTTTAAGATCTGCCAGAGGATAATCCTCGGATAACACAAGCTGATACCATGTTGAGTTCTACTGAACATACCTTAAGAACTCAGATTCCTCAGAAACCAGCTATACCTATCATTCTTGTAGTACTGTGGTAATTTGTATACCTCTGTTTAGCTTAACTCTAAAGGCCTGCAGAATCTCAGTAGTTACACTCAGTACTGGATTTAAAAAGAAATTCAAAGCCAGGCTCGCTGGCTCAGCCTGTAATCCCGCGCCTTGGGAGGCTGAGGTGAGTGGATTGCCTGAGCCCGCGGGTTCGAGACCCGCCTGGGCAACTTGGCGAGACCTCATCTCCACAATAAATCAAAAATTATCCGGGTGTGGTAGCGTGCGCCTGTAGTTCCAGCTACTTGGAAGGCTGAGGCGGAAGGATTGCCGGAGCCCAGTGGGTCGAGGCTGCGGTGGCCGGGAGCTGCCACTGCACTCCAGTCTGGGCGACGGAGTGAGACTCCAACTCAAAAAAAAAAAAAAATAAAGAAATTCATCAATGCATTAGTAAACATAGTAAGTGTATTTTTAAATATTACACGTCT
>CAUYQG010006144.1:0-14062 GCA_963574415.1 Tarsius wallacei
ACACACACACACACACACCTACACACACATGCACATACACAAATATATTCTATTCAATCTTATAAAAACTTCAAGTTTACTATAAAATTAAAATTAAAATTATTTAGACAGTGTGACATTGGCATAGAGACAGATATTTCACATTTAAACAATCCAGAAATTGATCCACTTTTTTGACAAACATGTTAAGGCGCAAATGTTATTTAATAGAGAAAGAATAGTATTTTAAACACATGATAGTGGAAACATTGAAAATACACATGCACACAAATGTGAATCATGAGCCCTACTTTTTACCATATGCCTAAATTTATTAAAACTTTATCACAGAACTAAAGAGAAAAGTCAAAATTTGAAAATTCTGATAGGGAACATAAAACAATAATCTTTATGACATTTAACTAGGCAAAGTATTTTTTGTTTGTCTGCTTTTTTCGTTTTTGATTAAGACTTAAAAAAGCAAAAGCTATAAAAGAAAAAATGATCAATTTGACTTTGAATCTTAAAAAATGTTTTGCTTTGCATACAAATATTTTAAGACAAGCAATCAAACTCCAGAAAACATTTTTTAAACATATATTTGGTAAAATAACTTATATTTCAAATATATAAAGAATTCTTAAAATTCAATAATTATTTCCGAAATGATTTAATACGATCAATAAATTGAGCAAAGAAGACACATTAATGAAAATAAGATATAAAATTTTGGTCAAATCCGTTTGTCTTTAGGGAAATATAATTAAAAACACAATGAATATCACTCTAAACCAATTAACTTGGCAAAAAAAAATCAATGGATTAAAAGAACAAGTACTAGTTAGAATATGATGTAGCTGGAACTTTTATACATTACTAGAATGAACACAAAATGTTAGTCACTTTGGAAAATGTTTGGCAGTTTGTCATAAATCTAAAAATATGTTTTTCATACAAGTCAGCAATTTCACTCCCATTTATTTACTAACTGACAATATATACCCACACAGACTTTCAAACAAATTTTCATAGTTTTTTTTTTTTTTACCATTATAGCCTAAAACTGGAAACAACAGTTTTTCTTCACATAGAAAATACACAAATTGTGACACATCTATTAAATGGACTATTTCACAATAAAAAAAGAAACAAATACTGACACATTCACCAACATGTATGTATACTAAAATTATTATGTGAATTGTGAGAAGCAGACACAAAAGACTTCATATTATACAATTCCATTTATAGGATATTCTGGAAAAGGCAAAACTATGGTGATAACTTTTTGAACAGATCAATAGTTCTTGTTAAAAAGTTATATTTTGGTCAATATTAGTAAACACATTAGAGATATCTGTTATAAGAGATTTCTGACATGGTACAAGTTAAATATAGGACCTCAACTCCCTGCTGTTTATGATAGATGCCTTTGATATTTCAAGTCCAATAATTCTGTAGGTTGATTATTCTCCCTTAAACAATTCTTCATTAAATTTAAAATGTGCCCATATTTGACTAACTTGCTGAACTTTTTTTACTAATGGAAGCCTACAATGAGATAAAACTGAAAAGCACTCATAGTGCAATTTCTAAAGTACATTATCATAGTTTCATGCACATATGATTGATAAATATATGATTGGTGGGATACTAAATGATATGATTTCTTATATCACTCCATTTTAAACTAGGTAATGACATTTGGTAAGCATAATTTATACTTTGTAAAATAAAAGAAAATCTGTCTTTTTTTCCATTGCAATTTAACTTAGATATTATATTGTGAGTCTATAAATAATGACTGTTACTCAGGTGTTTTCAAAGCCTAACAGTAATTTTACTGGAAGAAAAGATAATTTATTTTCACTCTATGGCAGATATTCAGGAAGATGATTGCAAAAAATGCAAGCCTAATACAGATATTAAAATAGATTTTTAAAAATCTGGCATAATTTAATATGCTAGCTGCTTGCCTTCTATGTTCCAATATGGACATGATATATATCTCTCTTGCACTGTATTTTAGCTAAATATTTTATTAATTTAATTTGGTTACTATACCTATATATTTAATTTTACTTTCTTCACCTCCAGATTATGAAAATGTATTAAATCAAGCACAGAAAATGTGTTGCATTTCTATTTTTTCAAACCTGAGACAAAACAGGTAATAATTAAGCATAAGTTGAGAATTTATCTTTAGATACCTATGAAAATGCAAAACCACTCCAGAAAAGTCTTAAACCATGAAGAATTTTAATAACGTTTCATCATAGTGTAGTTGGAAAAAGGAAAAACACTTCCTGCTTTTGTTAAAACAGGTAACTCAGCAATTCTAATTTATAATTTCATTCTCTAAAATTTGAACAGTTTTGCTTCCCTCACAACTTTGGTGCAAGATGAAATAAAATGCTTTAATAAAAATGCTATCATGAAGTTTAGGATGTATTTTTTAAAGGTTGTAGAAGCTAATTTGTATTTGATGAGAAACTGAGCAGATTAGTAGACTTTGATTTTCCTCTAATATTGTAAATCATTTGTATTATATGGGCCATGAATATCATTTCTATTGATTATAGCTGAAGAATAAAAAGACACACTACCAAATCCTACCCCCAAATTTGCTAACATAATTTTCCTCAAAATTATAGTGTGAGTCATTTTAAAAATTAAGTCTAAAATCTTTGTAAAAATTAAAGAAAATATTAGAATAGGCAGTTTGCATACCTGTTTTCTGCTCAACTGCAAATATTAACATTTTGACATACATTATATGGAGAATTAATGCGGTCCTCCAAACTCTTACTATGTGGACTGTGGAGTCTATTCTCTTCCTGCTCTTTTCATTTGTTTTGGTTTTATTTTTTTTCTCCAACTCCTTTTTAAGTTCTTAATCATATTTTAATCATATTTTTATATTTAATATTTTTATATTTTTAACCATATCTGTTTTATATTTTTAAACATATCTGTTCTGAAATCTTGCATTCCGGATTAAGAGTCTTATGTTAAAGTGGTGATTAGTTCTTTTAAAAAATATTTTTTGATATGTTTTGCTGCCATTTTATTTTGCTTAACGACAATATATCTCTAGTGATTTGCATTATTTCATTGGTTTCTTGCTATTTTTTCTTTCTTCAGTATATTACACTCTTGGTGGTGTTATTCCTTGACTGGTTCCTATCAGTCCAAAAATTATAACATCAATCATGAAATAAAAATATTTTTCTATATCTGACCAAAGTTACCCCTACAAGGACCATTTGTCATGGTCAATTACGGGTTTTAAAATGATGACCTGGGTCTTAATCTTGTACTAATTCCAGACATAGTTTAAAAATAAAGTTCAGGAACAGTTTCAAGTTGCCAACAGAGCCTACGACAACCTTCAGATATTTACAATGATTCTAACCCTTGGTGTCCTGATCCAACAACCTCCGAAGGTGCTGCTCCCTACATAGCCGAAACAGTCTTCAGTATCTCCAGCTGGGCACTGCAGTCTAGAGGTCAGTACACAGCCAAGTTATGGGGCAGTGGGTCTGGATTGGTCTCTACAGCTCTTTAGATGATGCTCCTTGATGACTGAGAGGGCCTTAAGGCCAGGCAGGCATAATTCAGTTTTGTGTTGTCGAGGCCACCATCCACTGTAGCCCTCAATGGGACACATATGTGGCAGGGCATGAGTTGAAGGTTACAGCAAGTATTATGGTAGTCATTCTGCATAGGTCTGCAATCAGGAAGTTGTTCAAACTCAGAAAAGCAGGTTATAAAGTTCCCTGAGCTACTGTACCATGCAACTTTTTATTACCTGCACATCCAACCTTTTATTACCTTCCTTACAAAACCGTTAAGATAGTACACAGTCTAGGTTGTATGGTCTCCTGCCAGGACTTATAGGAAAGCTCATGCCTTTTGTGAGTTAATTTTTAAAATCCCTACCACTACACAATATGTTCACGTAACAAATAAGCATATGTACACATTGAATATAAAATAAAATAAGCATGATAATACAACCTCTGGCTTCAGAGGTCCTGATCACTTTTTAAGCCAGAATCTGCAAACTTTGTAACTGGGCTACTTGAAATAATGAGGTACAGTTTCAATTTTGGCAGAGAATATTGGAAAATCAAGTCATTATTGTTTTTGGAGTACATTAGAAATATTTGCTATATAATTTATAATAAAAAATCTAATAAAATAACTTTTAAGGCCTGTATATTTGAAGTCTAAAGTAAATATTATTTAATATCAGATCTGAAAATCAAGAGATATCTACCTACATTATGTTCTCCATTTTTATAAAGAAAGACTGATATCATTTATCCACCCTCCTGAAGAGTCAAATTAGTTAAATGATAATAAAAGTACCTAACCTCACAGGTAACAGATGCTGTTGTGTCCCTTGGGATAAGCCTAGTATCAATTTAGAAACCTCAGCACACCTGACCGAAACACATTGTCTTTTGTAATGCTATATATCTACTATTTGATTTCAAAACATAGCCATACTTCTTTGGGAAAAATTATTTTCTTGATGTTATGGGCAAGTTGTCTTTACTAATTATAGACTCACTGGATTTTACAAGTGGAATAAATGATAAAAATTACCAGGTCTAATTTCATGCTCCAGGCTGGAAAACCTTATATCTTCATCAAAATCAATGGAGATCCTGTCTTTGTTAAAACTTTTCCAGTGTCAACTTTTATCCACCTTGCACAGAAACCTAGCTTCCATGTAGAGGGATTTCTGGTCAGTTGGTACTTTTTCATTAACTTTATATAGTGCATTCCACACAGACTTATACAAGATAAGGTATTTCCTCATTAAAAGTTTACCTATCTCTGGAAATGCCAAGATTTATGTAGCAAAAACTCCATTTAACAGTACTTTATGAGGACAAATTGGTACATAAGTTATCAAGAAGTTGTTGTGACTTATTATTGAGAAAATTTGTGATAATCATGTGAACTTTATTTTGATAAAACATGTTAATAGAAAGAAATGTGGGCATAGTTTTCCAAGGTGATTACAACTGAGAATAGGATCAAATTTATTAGAAAAAGCCTATAGTTTAGAATACACAGTCATGCACTGCTTAATGACAGAGGTATGATCTGAGAGATGAGTAATTAGGTGTTTTCATTGTGGGAACATCATAGAGTATACTTACACAAACCTTGAGGCGATATGGTATAGACTATTTCTCTTACGCTACAAACCTATACAGTATGCTATTCTTTTGAATACTTTAGGTAATCATAACACAATGGCAAGTATTTTTGTGTCTTAACATATTTATACATAGAAAAGGTTTAATAAAAGTATGATTTTTTAACTACATGTGATCCCTCTCATATATGTAGTCCATTGTTTACTGAAATGTCTTTATATGTTTGCATGAATATATTCATTTATTCTGGAAATTGTATAAAATTGTGTTAAACATTACTCTAGACTTTGTATTGAAAAAGACTGATAATTAAATTTTAATTTTTTAATTAGTCAATAAGCCTTCTGAAAAGTAATTACTTGTCAAATTCTCAATAAAATTGGGCATTAAAAGTTCTCTCTAATGTATTATATGACTGAATATCTTTATATGATTGAAAATGACATACAAGCCAACATTTATTGAACTATATGTAAATATTCAGAAATCTAATATTTATAGTCCAAGTATTCATGAAGAAATTGAAAGAGTTAATATTCAAACAACTAAGTACATTTTACTTTAACCAAATACCAGTAAAATAAGTGGTTTAAAGGAAGGTATGAATTATTTTGAGGCAGTTAAACTATTGCTTAATTAGATAAATGAGCTGAGTATGAAAGGATGAATATAATATCTTATCAAATGCAAGAATCTGGCTAAAATCTTTTTTAACATTATAAAACTTACTCTGCCAAATGAGAAATATTTTCAGTCCTTGACAAAACACAAGTAAACTGAAAACATGGTTGCTTTATCAGAAAGAAATGTATGCTCATTTTTAGAACACTTAGATGTATTAAAAAAGATAAATAATAAATTATTCTGACTATATTTCCAATTTTTAGTTTCATCCAATTAGCCTAAGCATTTTTCTGAGGATCTGGGTAATACCTTATAACTCAAGAATCAATAAGCAACCAAAGAGGAAATACTGAAATAATCTCCAGAAGATGATGACTCATAAGCATTTTTCTTCTCTTTCACTCTAACTCTAAATCAACCAGCAGTCCTGAGGCAAGCAGTTTCTGGGTCTGGTGGGCAACCGATTAGGAAGGAGAGGTTTAGTTCTAGGAAATCCAGTGAAATAAAAGTGGTTCAAGGCTCTTGTGGTCAGGGTCCAGTGCAGATACTAGACACCATCTTAAAAGAACTTTAGTGTAAAGACAAGTATATTAAGTCACCATATCTAACTCTACCTTCATCTCTATTTCTATCCCTATATTTCTGTCTTCTCTGGAAAAAGCCAGGCCTACAGAAGTATAAGAACCACATTAATCCTGTGTGTATTTGCCTGATCTGTCTGGTCTCCAAGGAGTCAAAACCACCTAACTTCTTCTTTTCATGATATTAGGAAAGCTGAGAACATAGATACATTGATGGAGACCTTCATCCCACTTGGCCAGTCCTCTTTATTTTGTCTTTCACCTCTTGCAGAACTGCCGTGACTCAGGCATTTCAACCCATAAGCAAATAGGGAAAAGTAACACCATATATGAGGATTCTTGTAGCCAAATATACATAATTCAAGAATTTTTTTAAAAAGATTGTATGAACTTCAAGATAGGAATACAATTTCTAACAAAGGAAAAGAATTAGAGAAGGACAGTATTTTTTTTTTCACTTACAACATCAGAAACTAAAAGGTGAATAATGACATCAAAAAGAAGATACCAGTGATATAAAATGTCATACTCAACAAAGCTATCTGTATCTATCTAGGAATAAAGAAGGATGTTTGTGTCTATTCAAGAGTTTATCATCCTTGAATTTGATTTAAAATAAATTCTTAAATACTTGAGTGAAAAATCTAACCAAAAATATTTTTTTGAAAAATTTCTACAAACAGGAATTTTTTTTAAAGAAGTAATGAGTTATACAAATGTAAAATATATAGCAATACCTAGTTTATATAAATATCCAAGAATATATATGTGTAAATATAAAATAGATATTGAAAAATAATATAACTTGATGAAAATATTTCATAGATGAGAGATTATAAGGGAAATTTTAATAATAGACTAAGTTTAAAAAATCTAGGTAGACATTGTGACTGAGAGAAAAATTGTAAGATAGGAAAAGTAGAAACATTTTAAATGTGCGCATTGTGTGAGTAATAGGAAATGATGGCAGCAAAGGCAAAATGGCAAAGGAACTGGTGGGAATGTGAAAGTCTCTTCAAGGGCAAGTGTCCATAAAGACAGTCTGCATGAGTGGGTGAGTGCAGTTGAGTGAGGGAAAGTCCGTCTGCAGGGAGACTCAAGATCAAGTACCCAGGGCTCCCCTCTGGAGGTGGCTGCAACCCACCACTACCCTGAAATCAGAGTTCCCGGTAGAATCATTAGCCATTCTCTGGGGTCTCTCAGGAGACAGCAGAGGTCAGCTGCTCCTCAGAACCTGGCACCTGGCCCATGCCGCCACCTGCAGCAACAGGCTGGGCACTGGCAGTAGAAACTGTGGAGAGGGGATAGGGAGGAAATCTGGACCTGAGCCCCTGGTGGGGTTGAGACACTGATTGCTGATTGCTGCCATTTTCTCTGTCCCCAGATGGGCAGAGACCTGCCATTGCCCCCTCCCCGCTTCAGTCTCCAACCTGGGACCTAGGGGTAATCTTGGCATTCCTCTGGGATTGACCATCACTGACCCAGAGAAGAAACTTCAGGAGCAGACACAGAGAGATGGATGCCCCACCTCCACACTGGACCAGGCATGGACACATCTGATCTGAATGGAGGACTTGGCAGCAGCAACAGCAGCAGATGGGATCTGACTCACCCTACTCCCACAGCAGTCCATGGGGTATCTGAGCCACACTGAGAGCAACCCCATGGCCTTAACCAAGAGCAGAGGGAAGTGGCTGAAGACCAGGGCCTCTCCCTACCACAGCTGTGGCCAAATGCAGCGGCAGTGCTTGGGAAAGAAACCTGAAATTCCAGAAACAGCCACAGACGGAGCCCTTTTTTTCCTCTTTCTCTGTTTTAGTTTATGTTTTAGTACTTGTTTCGTTTTTGCTGAATATTTAGTCTCTCTGGTTGTGTATGGGTATTTTTGAGAGCAAGTACATCATCAGTGTTTTTTGTTTGTTTGTATGTTTGTTTGTATATTTTTATTTGCTTTCTTTATTTTTGTGTGTTTCTTTGCATATTTGTTAGTTGTTATGCCTGTCTGTTTTCCTTCTCCTTCTCTTCTCTCTTTATCTTCCATTCATTTTCCTTCTTCATTTTTCTGTTCTTTTTCTTATCTCATTTTGCATTCAGGGGACATACATACACACCAACCACATGCATAGATTGTAAAGTGATGGAAAGTGGGTCCCAGGAGGCCCACACACCTGTCAGAGGATACTGTGATCTGCAGATAGCTTCTGAATTAAAGCTTCCCCTCACACCTTAAGCAAACCTCAAAACTGCAAAAAAACACAGCCTCCTATTACCAATTCAGCTTAAAAATTGAACAAACCCAAAGGATCTACATAAAGAAGAATAGGGGATTGAGCAAACAGAAATGAAAACTATCTCCCCATCACTGAGTAATGAAATTGAGAAGGGGGGAGGAAAGGGAGAGAAAGGCCATCACAAATGAAGACGAATCAAAGGAAGAATACAGATCCCATCCAGACTCCTGGGAAGATGGCACCTGAGAATATAGATTGCGGAACTCAAACAATGAAGAGCCCCCAGAACAACTGGTCTCAAACCACAAACCCAGACATCAAGATATTAGTAGAGAGAATGAAAAGAAATGAAGACAGACAAGAGGAAAGAATGAAGGAGTTGATAGCTGAGATAACAGCAATTAAGAGTTCAATAAATGAAATAAATAACAAGCTAGCAAGCATGAAAGCAGAATTAACCAAGCAGAAGAAAGAACCTCAGAGCTTGAGACCCCAAATATGTAACTAGCCCAATTAACATAGAAAATAAGCCTGAAAAGACAGAATGTAGCCTCCAGGAGATGTGTGATTGTATCAAGAGATTTAACCAATAATTAATTGGTGTTCCTAAGCAGATAGAGAAATAGAGACCACCCTGGAACAAGCAGTCCATGAAAAATTCCCCCATCTCATCAGAGAAGTGACCATTCAAACACAAGAGATTTAGAGAATCCCTGTAAGACTTCAAATGAGAAGACCAACACCAAGACATACAGTAATTTCCCTACACAAAGTAGGTATAAAAGAAAACATCTGAGGGCAGGAAGAGGGAATGGTCAGACTACTTTCCAGGGAAAACCAATTAAAATGGCAGAAGACTTATCTGCAAAACTACTACAGGCTAGAAGAAACTGGAATCCAATTTTCAAAGTTCTCAAAGATAAATAATTCCAACCAAGAATTTTCTACCCTACTAAGCTAAGCCTCATCAGTGATGGAGAATTCAAATCATTCCTAGACATTCAATCTCTAAGAGTTTATGCCACCTCCAGACCAGCTTTATAAGAAATGCTTAAGAAAGTATTAAACACAGAAGAAAGAAAAATAAGATGGCCATATTCTCCCCACCAATGCAGTAAAAAGATTAAAAACAAAAACATATATCAACCCCAATATCAAAAGAAAATCAACAAATAAATAAACAAATAACAACAACCCCCATAAGAACCTCATGACAGGGATAGACATACTTCAATAATTAGCCTGAATTTGAATGAACTAAATGCAACGCTGAAAAGACATAGAATGGCAAACTGGATAAAAAAACATGATGCAACAATATGCTGCCTCCAGAAGACTCATCTCACCAGAATGGACACTCACAGACTCTAAGTAACATGATGAAAAACAAACAGAACACAAGAGAAAGCAGGAGTTGAGATCATAATAGCAGACAAAATATCCTTTAAGGTATCAAAAATTAAAAAATATATGAAAGATACCTACATAATGATAAATATTTCAATCCATCAATAAAAAATATCCATCCTAAACATATATGCACCCAACTTAAGAGTACCAAACTATAAAGCAGTGTCTAGGTAAACTAAAAAATAGGTTGACTCTAATACTGTCATTGGTTGGGATTTAAATACCCTACTATCAACCCTAGATAGATCATCAAGGCAACAAATCAACAAGGAGATCTGGAACCTCAACTTGACACTTGGCCAAATGGACTTAATAGATACCTACAGAATACTCCACCCAACAAATGGGGGATATGCATTCTACTCATCACCACATGGAATGTACTCCAAGATTGACCACATACTCTGCCATAAATCAAGCATAATCAAATTTCATAAGATTGAAATATCACTATGCACCTTCTCAGACCACAGTGGAATAAAAATAAATATCACCACTAACAAAGCTCCCCCAAACCCTCAAAGAAGTACACACTAAACAACATGATGCTGAACAATTCCTGGATCAACATAGAAATCAAAGTAGAAATTAAAAGATTTCTAGAAACAAATGAAAATAAAGATACATCTTACCAATAGAATGTCATGAAAGCAGTACTGAGAGCGGAACTTATTTCTTTATGAACACATATCAAGAAAATAGAAAGCTCACAAGTTAAGAGCCTAACACATCACCTAAGGGAACTGGAAAGACAAGACCACTGAAACCATAACTTCAGCAGAAGAATCCAGATCACCAAAGTAAAAGCCCAAATACAGGACATAGAAGACAAAAATAGCATAGAAAAAAATCAACAAGACAAAAAACTGGTTCTTTGAAAGGATAAACAACATTGATGAACCCCTAGCCAGAATGACAAAGAAAAAGAGAGAAAAAAACCAAATATACACTATCAGAAATGCGAAAGATCAATTCAAATAGGACACTGAGGAAATCCAAAAAATTATCAGCGATTATCATGCATGCCTATATGAAAACAAACTCAAAAACCTAAATGAAATGAAGGACATTCTGACATCACACAATCTCCCAAGGTTAAAACAGGAAGAAATTAAGACATTAAATAGACCAAAAAGAACTCAGGAAATAGACTGTCATAAGAAAACTACTCACAAAAACAGTTCTGGACCAAACAGCTTTCTAGTGGAGCTCTACAAAACATACAAGGAGGAGTTGATACCAATGCTACTGAAAGTATACCAAGCAATCAAGAAAGATGAAGCTCTCTCCAAACACTTTATGAAGCTAACATCACACTGCTACCCAAATCAAATGAAGAGCCAACAAAGAATGAGAACTACAGGACAATATCCCTGATGAACAAAGATGAAAAAATACTCAACGAGATTCTAGCAAATTGGATTCAACAACACATCTCAAATATCATCCACCATTACCAAGTAGGCTTCATCCCTGGGATGCAGGGCTGGTTTAACATTTGCATGACCATAAATGTAATTAAATACATCAACAGATGTGAAAACAAAAACCACATTATTATATCATCAGACACAGAAAAAGCTTTTGATAAAATCCAGCATCCCTTCTTGATAAAAACCCTTGAACACCTAGTCATAGATGGGACATACCTCAAAACACTAAGAATAGTCTACGATAAACTCACAGACAATAAAGAACTAAATAGACAAAAATTGGAAGCATTTCCCCTGAAAGCTGGAACATGACAAGGCTGCCCACTTTCACCTCTCCTGTTCAACATGGTGCTGGAAGTCCTAGTTAGAGCAATGAGACAAGAGAAGGAAATCAAGGATACCCAAATAGAAAAATAGGAAGTCACGGTTTCCCTCTTTGCTGACAATATGATTCAATACCTAGAAAATTCAAGAGAATCTGTCAAAAACCTCTTTGCTCTGATAAATGACTTTCACAAAGTTTCAGGGTACACAATCAATAGCCACATTCTTATACACCAACAGCAAACAGGCAGAGAACCAAATAAAAAGCATGATTGCATTTACAATAGCAACAAAAAAGAAGACATACTTAGACTTCTTACTAAGCAGAGAAGTGAAAGATCTTTACAATGAAAACTTCAAAGTACTGCTAAAAGAAATCAAATAAGATACAAACAAATGGAAAAATGTTCCATGATCATGGACTAGAAGAAATACATTGTTAAGATGTCCATCCTACCAATGGCAATCTACAGATTTAATGCAATATGCTTTAAATTACCAGCATCATTCTTCTCACAACTGAAAGCGACAATACAGAAATTCATATGGAAATGTAAACTACCACAAATAGTCAATACAATCCTCAGCAAAAGAAACAAAGTGGGAGGAATCAAACTACTAGACTTTAAACTTTAATATACCGATACAATAATCAAAACAGCCTGGTATTGGTACAAGAACAGGCTTATAGACCAAAGGAACAGGATAGAGATTCTTGAGGCAAAATTTCAATTTCTCAACCAATTCATCTTCAACAAAGCCTCCACTAACAACCACTGGGTGAGGAGAACTTGTTCAGTAAACGGTTCTGGGAAAACTGGTTGGCCGTATACAGAAGATTAAAGCAAGTCCCCTACCTATTACCATACACAAAAATCAATTTTAAATAGATCAAATGCCTAAAACTAAAACCTCAAATGATAAGAACCTTAGAAAATGCAGGAGACACCCTTATGAAAATTGGAACTGGCAACCAATTTCTGATCAAAACCCCAAATGCCCATGCCATAAAAGATGGGATAGACAAGTGGAACCTCATCAAATTGAAAAACTTCTGAGAAGCAAAAGAAACCATCATGAGAGCAGGGAGACAGCCCACAAAATGGGAAAAAAATATTTGCCAACCGTATATCTGATAAAGGCCTAATATCTAGGATCTACAAGGAGCTCAAACAGGCCAAAAAAAAAAAACAGCCTTATTACAAATTAGGCAAAATATATAAATAGACACTTCTCAAAAGAAGACACACTAGCCACCAAGAGATACATGAAAAAAGTGTTCGACCTCAGTAATCATCAGAGAAATGCAAATTAAAACCACACTGAGATACCACCTGTCTCCAGTCAGGATGACCATCATTAATAACTCAAAAAACAACAGATGCTGGAGGGGATGTGAGGAAAAGGTAACACTTTTACACTTGGTGGGAATGTAAACTAGTACAACCTTTGTGGAAAACAGTATGGCAATTCCCAAAAGATTTGAAAATTGACCTTCCATATGACCCAGCATTCTCCTTCTGGGAATATATCTGGAGGAACTCAAATCACTCTGTGAAAAAGATACCTACACACGCATGTCTATTGCAGCATTATTCACAATAGCAAAAACATAGAACCAACTGTGCTGCTCATCAAAAGTGGACAGAATTCAAAAAATGTGTTACATACACATGATGGATTATTACACAGTCATAAAGAAAGACATAATTATGAACTTCACAGCAACTCAGATGGATTTAGTCTATAATACTCAGTGACCTATCACAGAAACAAAGAACCGAGTACCACATGTTCTCACTCATAAGTGAACCCTGAACAATTATCATAATACTATAAGAAAGGGATTGGCAGTAGTGGGAAACTTCCAGCCAAGGGGGAGGCACACTTCATCAATAAGTGTACCTGATCTCAAGCCAGCTGAAGTGGGGAACAAAGTGAGGCCCAAACGTACAATGACCTTTTATATATCTAACACGGAATTCTACCCATCTTTAAAATAAAAATTTTTTAAAAAGGAAAGGATGACAATAGCAAATATTTGTGGAACAAATATTTATTATTTTGCTAAACAGGAAAAAATTGTGTTTATTATTTATCAAAAATACTCACACTCCTTAGAGAGAATATTCCCAAACATACTGACCAATGGGGCAATCATTAATTTTCAGCCCATTACCTGATTTATTTTTTTCTCCATAGCACTGTTTCTTGATATTTTATCATATTTTTTTTGTATGGTCAAATTACTTTTGATTCTATATTTCCCATTGCCAAGTTTGAGAATTTGGTGTGCTTCTCCG
>CAUYQG010006149.1:0-19558 GCA_963574415.1 Tarsius wallacei
GCAACCTGGATGGAACCAGAGTCTATAATGCTGAGTGATCTCTCACAGAAACAAAGATCTGAGTATCACATGTTCTCACTCATAAGTGGACCTTGAACATCTACCGTAATACTATAAAAAAGGATTGACAGTGGTGGGCAACTATGGGGGGGGCAGGGAGGGGAAGGGAGGTGGGATTAATGGTAGTCAATATCTGTCTGGGGAAGGGGGGACACCCCTTATCAACAAGGGTGCCTGAACGATGCATATTTGTATACCTAACCCTTAACTGTACCCCACAATTTTAAAATAAAAAATATGTTTAAAAATAATAATAATAAAATGCATATTTTCATTAAATGTGAAAAAAAAAGAAAAACAACAAAAACACTTCAGAAATAGCCACCTCACACTTCAAAATTGAAAACCCTCAAAAGTACAAAGTACAGCAAAAGTATTGGCCTGATAAAGCCCCTAGAAATCATCACGGCCTTCACTTCTTTTCTGGAAGAATTACTGTTCTTTGTTACTATCTAGGAGACCAAAATAGGAATCTGAGTCTCCCTAGCTACCCTTGTCCCTATCATTTATTTAAGCCTGTTCTCAGCTAAATAAAGCTACCATTCTACATCTGATAAAGTACATAATACTTGATTCACTCATTTTCAAGCTGCCTCTTCAGAAAGGTAGAAAGTCAAAGTTCTGGGAGACGAGCAGGTAGCAGGCCACGTGGCAATCAAACAGTGATTTATCTGAATTACCCCTGTTTTGCGGGAAATCTGATGAATCAAAAACTAGCCCCATTTACTTAAATTTCAAAGCTTAAAAAAATACACACCACCTTCTAGCAATAATAAAAAAAGCATTCGTAAAAACCAGATATAATTAGAAAACAAACATCTCTTTGAAGGCATCTAAGAGTTACTAAGACAACCAGAATCTGAAAGGCCAAGCTCCTGGAGTAAGAAAGCATAGAAGTTACCCAATGCTTCCCCTCCACCACCACCACTGAGGCATTCGCTGATTTGTAAGTTTCACAGGCAGGAAGGAGAGAAGCAAAGCAGAAAACTGCTGCTAGAGGGGTAATAAACTGAGCAGAGCTGTCACCACTGATAAGGAGATAATAATTGGAGTTCAGGGCCTACCGAAGTGGAGGAACCCTGGTATATGCTCTGGGCTTTCAACTGGAACCCCTAAAGGGCTATACTTTCTGCGTAAGGAAGACTGATTTTGATGACTGAAATTCTAACTGCCTACCAGAAGCTCAAGAAAAAAAATTCTCTATTGAAGAATACAACATCAAGAGACTCCATAATTTTTTTATTTACAATGCCCAACATTCAGTTAAAAATTATTAGGCATACCAAGGAACAGGACCAAGAGAAAAAGAAAACAATTAATAGATGTCTCATAGGTGATCCAGATATTGGGGTTATAAACTTTTAAATAATTGATTAACATGTTTAACAAAATAGGTGACAAGATGAAAATTCCACCAAAGAACCACAATGTATATAGATATAAATGAATCAGATGGAAGTCCTAAAATTGAAAAATGCATTGTAATAGAAATTAAGAATGCTGTAGATGGATTTATAGCAAAATAGACCCAATTGAAGAGAGAATTAGTGATCTGGGAAGTGATGATTCAATAGAAAATGCCTAGAGTGGAACATGGAAAAGAAAACCAAAGCAGAGTATTTGAGTCTGTGAACGGAAATTCATATTCTGAGTACATGCTGCAGGCTTGACACAGTTTTAAAGTAATTAAGGTGGATTTCATAAGACATACTTTACTCATATCTTTTACAAATTCGAGGGAAAAAATTCATACCTGTATTTGAAAGAGGCTTTATTTTTAAAATATATTCACAATAATAAGAGCTTAGAGAGTACTCTATTGTGTACAAGGCATGGAACCTAGTAAAAGAATGTAACGGGCTCTGAAGTGAAAAACAACTAGGTTTACATACTGCTATCATCTACTCTCTAGACACTTTACAAGCCTCACCTTCGCTATCTATGAGAGCAATAATACATTTCTAGGAAGTTATTGAGATAAATAGATGAGTTGAGGTACCTAAATTACCCAGCAAAAATACATGGAAGAAACGAATGTCAGTTTCCTTCTCTCTCCCCACTCCCAGGTCTCTCTTATTTAAATAACACCCACAAGTGTGCTGTTTATTCAACTTAGGTCACCTATGAATCAAGCAAATGTAAAATACGCCTATTTCAGATCCTACATAAAAAACACGTCCTGTATCCTTGGGCCAACAATAGTGAAGTGCATATCAGTTAAAAGAATATGTTGGATTTTGCCTCATTGACTGCAAAAATGAGAATGACCCTGTCAAAAATATTGGAGTGCCAGTCTGGTGAAGAAGGTGCAGAGTTTGCCCCGGGACATGTTGGGTCTTAGATGCTAACATGTCTCCTAGTTGGTGATGTGCCTCAGTACTTGGAGATCTGAACCTAGAGCTCAGAAGAGGCAGAAGCTGAGATCAGGTGGATCAGTAAAGCCAAAGGAATGGCTGAGGCCACCATGGGAAAATGTACAGCAGGAAAAGATGGACAATATACTAAATATAGCCCATGTTTTTGGAATAAGTCAGTAAGTTCCCATGGTCAGAGTGAGCATCAGTACATGACATGGGTCTCGTGGGACTCACTTTGCCCCATGAGTCACAATCATGTCCTACTAACTAGATCAAGGCTCCTTATCATGTGGCTTCGTAGGCGCCTGGGCTTTTCTTTGTGGCCCTTATTGTAATTGTATTCAGGTAATTTTTTTGTGAATGATGGGTTCATTGCCTTTTTTGCCTAGATTTTCTGATCCTTGAGGACAAGCGCTATCTCTTTGGTGTTCAGTGTTCACAACCACACCCCCAGCACCTAACTAGTAAAACATCTTACAGGTAGTAAGTTGATGAATAAGAGAATGAGTTAAGTCAGCTCAGCAGTTATGAACCTAGAATCCTGGACTCAGAGTATGGTTCAGCAGCATCACCGTCACCTGAGTGCTTGTGAAAAATGCCAGTTCTCAGGCTCAGACCCACCCTATCACAATCCACAAGTGATTTGTATGTGCGTCAATGTTTGAAAATCACCAGCTCGGTGTGGGCACTTTTGATAAGCTAGGCCAAGAAGCCTTCCCCTGAATGAATGAAGGGAGATGGGAGGAATTATTTAACTCAGCAGCCTGGTTTCAACCAAAATTATTTGCAAACTAGTTTTTCCCAAAGACAAATAGGATTGTGTAATAACTGTGTGTCTACTAGTCCCTAAATCAGAAGCTCTCACTTTGACTGTCTACCAGTCCCTAAATCAGAAGCTCTCCAGAGTTACCTGGAGAGTTTCGAGAAAATTCTGGTGCCTAGTTCCCAGTTTCCTTCCCCAGAGATTCTAATTCAGTTAGTCTGGAGTCCGGCAGGGCAACAGGATTGGTAAAGCTCCCCAGGTGACTCTAATGGGCAACTGTAGGCTGAGAAATACTTTCCCAGATAACCAGATTCTGCAATTACTAAGACCTTCCCAAATCAAGGTTCTATTACTGCTGAAGAAAAGAGTTTTGTCTCATACACCAGCACCATTTGATTAAGCCTGGAGAGGAAAAGTCTTCTGTCCACCCCAGGACTTCCAGATGCCATCCATGGCTCACTGATTAGCTCCTCAGGCCTCAGTCTTCAGTCTTCTTTTCCTGGGCTTCCCACATCTCCTTTCAGGCTTCCTTGGTGCTGTCCACACTTTCCTCACCCAATGTAGACATCCCAAGCCTTAAACCTTGTTGGAACCTTTCCGTAAAAGCATTCACATATCACTGGTCCTTTCCCACCCTGACTTGAGCTCTCGGTTTGAGAAAAGCCTTCAGACCCTCACTTCTCAAGAGCCCATTCTAAAAAACCAAATGTTTGCTCTGCTCTGATGTTTAGGCCAATTTCCTTTGCCTGAACCACAGCTCTATTCATTTTCCCAGGACTGGGTTTCCCTTCTTTCTCCTCTCTCATTCCAAAAACTACATCCTGAAGAACAAAAGCTCCTGTGTCAAAAGACTTATATTTCAGTTTAGAACTGTCTACCCCTCACATGTCTTAAGAAAGGTTAAAAGCATGCAGTCTATTCTCTTTCCAGCAATAGCTCACCTAGCTACGGTGTTTCTCCCACAAGAAGGGTTCTAAACCTGCATGCGTGGTTCCCCATATGGGCTTCCAGGGAATTGTGATGCCCTCCCCCTGGGTTGTTATGCAAAATGTGGTGAACATATGCATACTTTTTCCTTCAGAAAGCACATAATTTTCATAAAATTTCAAAAGTCCTAACACACATGCAATGATACTCAATATCACGAATCAATAGGAAAATGCAAATCCCAAAAAAACGCAATGATATACCTACCACTTCACACTCATTAGCATGGCTATGATGAAAACAACAACAGAACACTGTAAGTGTTGGGGGGATATGGAGAAATTGTGCATTGCTGGTAGGAATGTAAAATGGCACAGCCACTGTGGAAAACAGTATGGTAGTTCCTCAAAAATCCTAAAAATGGTATTACCATATAATTCAGCAATTCCACTTCTAGGTATATACCCAAAGCAATTGAAAACAGGGACTCAAAAAGATACTTGTACAGCTCATGGCAGCATTATTCACAATAACCAATAAGTGAGAACAACATAAATGCTCATTGACAAATGAAGGTTTTAATGTGATTTACACATATGATGAAATATTTGTTAGCCTTAGAAAGGACTGCCTTCTAGCAGAGTAAGACATTTTGTCCTGAGTTTCCCAGGGTCTCTTGGGCAGAGCTCCTACATGCTACATCATAATTATGTATCTGTACTAGAAAGTGAGCCCTGGAATACAGAGACTGTGGGTCCCCAGCACATGGTCTAAACAAATGGTCATCGAATAAATAACTGAATAAAAGAATGCACAAAGTAAGATTATTAAAATTATATACATAACTACACATCAATAAAAAAACACAATAGAAAAACTGGGAACCAGATAGGAACAGGCACTTCACAAATATGGCTAGTAAAAAAAGAAAAGCTAATCAAACTCAGTAATGATTAGGGAAATACGAGTCAAGTGCACATTGAGATATGATTTTAAATGACTCAACAGGCGAAAATATCAGTCCGACAATACTAAGAGTTAGAGGGCAGTAGATCCTCTTTTCATGCTGCTAGTAGGCATTTAAATGAGTGCAACCCTTGGGGAGATGGTGTGATATTATCTCCTAAAGTAGAGCATTTCTACTCTAGCATTTCCATTCCATTCTTAGACACAGACCACAGTAAATTGTTCCTGAAGGACAACAGGAGACATGTACAGAAATGTTCACAGGCCACTTTCACCACAGTAAAGTCCTAGGAACAATCACAACGCCCATAAACAGAACAGTATATCCATAAACTGGGGTCTATTGATACAGCAGAATATTATCTCAGCAACCAAAGCAAATGAACGAAAACAGCTGCAGCAACGGGACTGATCCATAGCAATACACTGTACAGTCATCCCTCTGTATCTGTGGGTTCCATATCTGTGAAGGCGCCCAACCTCAAATCAATGATACCCAAAAAGCAAAAAATAACAGTACAAAAAATAATAATAATACAAATAAAAACACAGGATAACAATTATTTACATCATACTCATACGGCATGAAGTATCACAACTAGAGACGATCTAAAGTATACGTGGACTGACAATGAAGTTCACAAACTCGTCCTAGAAAAAGTGCTACATACCTCATTGCTGAATGTCGCTATGGTCACTTTCGAAGTGCTTCCCTTGGGAAGCTATGCACTGACGCCAATGCCTAGTCCACTCGTCAAAGCAATTTTGGAACTCTTCCCAGAATGACCATCAGAGCTGTTGTCATGAGAAGGTTAGAGTGTGAACTCGAGCAACAAACAAACATTAAATTTCTTGTTAAACTTGGCAAGCGTGGAAATGAAATCAGGGACACGCTAGTCCATGTGTATGGGGATAATGCCACAAAGCAAACAGCAGTGTACAAACGGATTAAACGTTTTTCTGAGGGGAGAGAAAGTGTCACTGATGAAAAGAGGTCAGGATGGCCAGTAGTGAGTAGAATTGATGTAAACAATGCAAAAATTCGTCGAATCGTGCGTCAAAATTGTTGGCTGACTGTGAGAAGCACAGCAGACCAAACAAACATCAATATAGAAACAGGAAATTCTGAACTGAAAATCTTGGCATGAGAAACGTGTGTGCAAAAATGGTCCTGAAGGAGCTCTTGCATCACAACACACCAGCTCACGCAGCACTGTCTGTGAAGGAGTTTTTAACCAGTAGACAAATAACTGCATTGGAACACCCTCCCTACTCACCTAATCTGGCTCCCAATGACTTTTTTTTTTCACTCGAAGATAAAGGAAGTATTGAAAGGAAGACAGCCAGGCTCGGTGGCTCAGCCTGTAATCCCACGCTTTGGGAAGCTGAGGTGAGTGGATTGCCTGAGCCCACGGGTTCGAGACCCACCTGGGCAACTTGGCAAGACCTCATCTCTACAATAAATCAAAAAATCAGCCGGGCATGGTAGCGCGTGCCTGTAATTCTGGCTACTCGGAAATGAGGCAGAAGGATCGCCGGAGTCCCGTGGGTGGAGGCTGCAGTGGCCAGGAGCGGCCACTGCACTCCAGTCTGGGCAACAGAGTGAGACTCCAACTCAAAAAAAAAAAAAAAAAAAAGGAAGACATTTTGATGGCATTCAGGACATCCAGGGTAATATGACAACAGCTCTGATGACCATTCCAGAAAAAGAGTTCCAAAATTGCTTTGATGGGTGGACTAGATGCTAGTGTCAGTGCATAGCTTCCTAAGGGGAGTACTTTCAAGGTGACGGTAGTGATATTCAGCAATGAGGTATGTAGCACTTTTTCTAGGATGAGTTCTCAAACTTAATTGTCAGACCTCGTATGGGCGGATGTGCATAGATTATATACAAGTATGGTTCCATTTTATATGAGGGACTTGAGCATTCTTGAGTTCTGGTGTCCTCAGAGATCCTGGAATCAATCCCTCGCAGATATTGAGGGACAACTATAATGCTAAGTGAATAAAAAAGATAAGTTCCAAAATATTACATAGAACAAGATATAACCATTCTATAAACTGAATACTTTGAATGCTTTACAGGAAAACATATAGATGCAAGAAAACTAAATAAAGAGAAAAGCAAAGGAATGTGGAACTCAGAATCGAGGATGCTTGTCCCCCAAGTAGAAGGAAGCAGGAAGATGGGATTGGGAAGGGCACATAAAGTTGAGTGTCACTTATTGTTAAGGTCCCCGTGTTTGTATTGGACATAAAGTTTATGGATGCTCATTACATTATTATAAACAAACTAACAAACAAATAAATAAAAAGGAAGGCTGGCATGTTCCAATGATGTGAGTGTGTCATAAGCTAAGGGTTATGAGTAATCCAGTTCTATATACTAGAGAGATTTTCAAGAGAAACAAATACCAAAGGGGAAACATGACTTTTCTACATAGATTGTTTAAAAAGTGCAATTCTCTTTCTAAGAGAAATTCTACTTCCAGCTTTTTAAAATGATGATTAAAGAGATTTTTAGAAGGCTATCCATATAGACAAACCAAATATTACAATAGCACCATTCAAGAAACACCAACATGGGATTATGTAAATTTACATTTTAAAACATATGGGATGGGGAACTAATCACATTAGAAAGGAATCCCCAATACTAAATTTTCTAAATAATTTATATAAACCAGAATTCTATATATGAAACTTAAGTTTACCCCAAATTTTCAGGGTATTCAATTTAAGAATAATTCTATGGTATGTTCCAAAGCAATTTGCCAAAGAGAGGTCCCTAGTCTAATAAGGAAGAGAAATTCTGAAGGCAAATAAAATGATATCTGTTTTTTCTTCCCAGCAGTCTTCTCTGAGCTCTTCATATGCTAATGGTCACTGTGATCACCAAGAAGGGAACTGTAATGTTTCCCAAAGGTATTTTACCACAGAACTCTTTTTCCACAAAGCATCTTGAGAACCAACATCCTGCCTAACAGAACACTTATACAAGGTAATGCTTGATTTTTTTTAAAAAGTAAGATCACAAGAACAATGAAGGGTAGACAAACAACAAACTAGACATAAAACAAAGAAAACAAAAGACAGCAAATGATGTGCACCTTGCCTGGCAATCTTCTTTTATGACTCTTTGCCACATCCGTGAAGACTTGGTCCTCAGCCATCGCTGCCAAGTCTTGTGCACGAGGAAGGCGTTCGTTTACAGGGAGCGCCTACTGGGTACATTTTTGGAAGTAGCACCCCATCTGTTTGAAAACTTCGAAGAATATTTATTTGCTGGAATCTCTACCAGATGATTACGACAAAAGCTGGGAGGCATTTTACAACTGTGTGTAACTCACAAAACAAGAATGGACAAAGAGTTTTTCTCTTTTAGATACATCGATTCATACTACAATCTGTCTGTCGGGTGGTCAACAGCACCATTAAGCACTTATTTAGAATGTCTGAGAGGGCTGGGAGGATTCTCTAAGAGTAATCAGACTCTGCACTTGGGACCATTATATCTGTTTGTCACTGATAACAAATATACATGGGTCACTAACAATAGGTTCTAGTAGGTTTAGAGGATGGAACGGGCATAAAATGTGGGATCACAAGCTAGTCAATAAAATAAGAGATGGACATTTTTCTAAAATTATTATGAGAAAATGTTTATTATATACAGCACATGCCATAGGACATTATAGATGAAATAGGAAATTTCCTGAAGCAAGATGCAGATTTGGGTGGACTCTTGAGAGAAGGAAGATCCTGGGTTCTGTTCGAAAGGAAAGGTGACAGCAACTCAACCAGTGGAGAAGAAATAGAGTTACTCCAATTAGATAGAAGGACACACAGGCAGGAAGGAGCTCAGATACCTCCAGCAGACCAATCTGAGTCAAAGAATCCAAGCGTGAGCCAGGCACAGTGGCTCTTGCCTGTAATCCCAGCACTTTGGAACACCAAGACGGGAGGATTGCTTGAGCCCAGGAGTTCAAGACCAGCCTGGGTAACATAGGGAAACTTCATCTCTCAAAAAAAATACAATAGAAAAAATAGCTGGGCATGGTGGCATGTACCTATAGTCCCAGCTACTCAGGAGGTCGAGGCTGTTGTGAGCTATGATCATTGTGATCATGCCACTGCACTCCAGTCTGGGTGACAGAATGAGACCCCAACTCAAAAAACAAAAAATAAGCCAGACATGAACACAGCCCACATCCCTCCCATGAAAGCCGTGTGTTTGTTTTTGTTGTTGTTTGATCAGGGTCTCATTCTGTAACCCAGGCTGGAGTACAGTGGCACAATCACAGCTCACCACAGCCTCAACTTCCTGGGCTCAGGTGACCCGTCCACCTCAGCCTCTGAAGTAGCCGGGACTACAGGCACATGCTACCAAGTCAGCCTAATTTTTTGTTTTAATAAAGAGGTGCTCTCGTTTTGTTATCCAGGCTGGTCTGGAACTCCTGGGCTCAAGCAGTCTTCCTGCCTCAGTCTCCCAAAGTGCTTAGGGTCATGAGATGTGTTTTCACAAGTTTAGAAGATGGCAGAGAGGGTTCTGGACGAGGAGCTACTGCAGGGGCATTCTGGCATAAGAGGCAGCTCCCTAATGGCAGAAGCAGTGGCATCTGGAGTGGTTTAGTTCTGGAGCGTGGTTTTGGAGTGATTCCTGGGAGCTCAGTCCAGAATCTGTGTTTTCAACCCTGCCAGTGAGTCTCTGTGTTATGTACACCACTGAATTAAATCCTTGAGAGTTTACATGAGCTGTTGTGGATTCTAATGTCTGCAACTAAAGCCTTATCTGATATCGACGTAACTTATGGCAGCGTGGAAAGTGAAAGTAAATGTAAAATTTAAAATCTGTTGAGTATAAAGAACGCAAGTGCATGTACTGAGCCTGTGTATTCCCCTTTGGTCCATGAGAAACATGTTTCAAGAAAAGCTTCTGATACTAAGGGTATGTACATATTAGACCTCCTGAGTTGCTAAAGAGAATTTATTCAATTCTTCTCACTGAAAGAGAAAATTCTGATGAAAATTTCAGAGCTTAAGGATAAATGCTTATTTCTTAAGAGAATACATTTAAAGACCAACTTGATAATCAGTGCAAATCTTTCCTCCAAAATCCTTGATCAATCTCGTTAAAGAATTTACCCAGATCAAGTGTTCATTATGTTTCCTCACTAGTTGTGGAAAAGGATCTTACAGAAGTCTGGGTTATACATCTGATCGTGTTTCTAAATAATATTCCTTGCCAATATATAGAATATAACATATGAACTGGAAATTTTCCAAGTCATGAAATCCCCCCAGTCAATTATGGGGATATATGGCAAAAGACAGGGGAAGACAGATTGTAAGTTCTGTGTAGACATGGGTACTTTGAAAATGTATTGGCAATTTAAGTAAAAATCTCAAATCTACTGAAAGGGAAATGATGCTGGGTTGAGAAGCAGTATTTGCATCCTGGTAAAATCAAAGCAGTTTTTAAGAAGAAACAATATAGAGGAACACTACATCTTATAGATATAACAGTCTAGAGATACACAAAGTCTGATCATTTTTTTAACTGCAAAATAAAGCCCACTGCTGTGGATACTAAGTAAATATATGTTGATGCCTTAGCTTCTATGTGTCCTGAAGGGCTGGTGGAATTTTGTCCCAAAGGCCTCGGCCAGAGAAACAAATACTGATGACGAGCTCCATCTGGACCTTTCACTAATAAATCCTCTTAGAGACAACACCAGACCCAAGTATTCAAATCGAAATTCTACACCAGAGGGGCTGGGAAAGCTTGTACATAGACGGCAAACTTGAGCCCTGCGTATGCTATTTGCTCCCTGGTGTGTAGAATTACACGTACGTATAGTTTATGATTCTGATGTGAAAATGCCCTTCAGTAATGTGATGTGGAAAATAGCTGGTTTGCCTTCGACACAAGCATCCATCTCATTAGGCCTCACTCAGGGTAATTCGTAAATAATTTAACAGGCACATGACTAATTTTCCAGTTCCTTTTTGATCTTTAGGAGATGGGAGAGCTGTAGACAGTACGTCGGCCTTTGCTGCTGCATAGCACTTAATTACATTAAGCGATTTCATTAAAACTGAGGAAAATAATTTAGAAGTCTTTGAGCTCTTTCAGTCATTAGATTCTGCAGCAGGAGACACATCGTGTCTCACGTCGAAAGCTGGCTTTCCTGTCAAGCCCTGTGGGTTTCCAGTACAGCCTGATTCCCCTCTTCAGGGACAGATGGAAATTACTGTCTTGAATCACTAAGAGTTGCTTTTGGGATTCCCAGTACCCAGACGAAATTCAGGTAAAGCAGGAAAGGACAAAGAAAGAACAGGTTAGTGTACTGCGTCATTCATACACACACAAAGGAAGATTGCTTGTCTGTAAAAAGTAGGTGAATTTAACCAAAAGAATTCAAAATTCTTTGCCAGGTCAATGATTCTTAAACACCTTCAAAAAATGTTAAGACACAAAGAGGTTGTTTTTACCAGATTATAATGTATTAATGTACATATCATATAACATGCCATGTATATAGTATGATATATCATTAACATGCCATATAATGTTAGTGTTTATGTCAATATATTCACGAATAATCTTATAGCAAAGATTTAATACTTCTTTGCACAAGCACGTATTTATGTCGATCAACAGTGAATAATATGCTATGAATACATTCACTAAATTCCATCCAGAGGCACAATTTTGAAATCCGAGATGAAAGGAGCCATAAAAACATACTCTGCCTACTCGTGAAGCCAAGAGGTCACCAAGGTTGACCTTCATCAAGCATCTCCCCCAAGCTTCCCACAAAACAGCTGCCCAGGACTTAACTCCCAGGTCCTCCATGGTCACCTGGAAGCTACATTTTATAAGGAGATGTACTTTCCCCAGAGATGGCTCCCCGGTTTACCTGCCATTCAAATAGCCAAGCTCTTCCCCTGCCCATCCCATCAGTCTATGTATTCTTCCAGGTGAGTCTAGCTGGTTCCACTGACCCACAACTTTATTTCAAAAGAACACTTGTAACATAATGAGACTTATTCTGCGCCTTTGCATAAACGAATATCAGTTAATGTTTCCATTTAAACATACACTCACACACATACCTACACATGTTTACCCTACTAAGTCCTTTGATATCAATGACTGAATATTCAGCTCTACACTTGAGTTTTAATGCATGAATAATTAAACTCTTGCATTCACAACAACACCTTGAATCAACATGCAGCCACTGACTGGTTAGGAATCGTTTCCTGAGAGCCACTGTAAGCATGTTTTGTCTTGGAAGGCAAGGATCCTTACAGCACTGGTTGTACAGCAAATAGCATTATTTCCCATGGAACCCCTGCCATTCATTTCGCTTGACATGCTATTTGCTTTCAGCAGAGCAAGAAAGGGAATATTAATGGTGTCACCCAAGTTATCATTACCAAGAAGTAAAATTTATGCCAGTAGACACAATCCTGTGTGAGGAAAATACCATTAGCAATATATTATGAAAGGCCACTGAAAAGTCACTTTCTAAAGTGAAATCAGGCAGACTTGCTTAAAAGCATTTCTCATTTTTCTCCTGTTTCTAAAAACCAAGGCTTTACCACCTCCCTTTCCTCCCACAAATAAAGCCTATCTCAGTGGCATAAGAGAGCGCTTTAGGCTATCTGGATTATATTTCTCTCTGCTTGTAGGAAATCAAATGTTACTATGAAACACCTTTTCCTCATCTCAGAATTCTGCTTAAAAGGCTTCTAAAGACATAGGAGGGATGTGATAACAGATCTCCAGGACACCGCTGGAGTTGGTGAACTTCAAACACTACAACAATGGTTAGGCTCTCCATGAACAGATTTAATACAAGTATTGACTGAACACTGACTATAGCCAGTCCTAGCTAGTCCCTGGGAATGCAGATGTACTAGGAGAGCCCTCATCAGCCTAGCAGGGGAGAAAGAGATTTAACCAAAGATTACACTGCAGAACATGCAACCATGAAAATGGAAACTAGCATAGAGGAGGGAACAATTAAGTACCTCAAGGAAGTGTGAAAAGAATTCCCAGGGCTGACTACATGTCAGGGGACTTTGGGAGATGAATAGGCTTGGAGTTTTGGCACAAAGGGTAGACTCAAGGAGCCAACGCCCTCAAAATAATATACGTTTATCAGAATGTCTCTACTCAGAACCTCGCCATGGGTTAACTGCCCATCACAGTGATATAAGGTTAGCTCAAAACAAATTTTCATCAACACAAGCGAGACCTCATCTCTACAAAACATCAAAAATTAGTTGGGCATGGTGGCATGTGCCTGTAGTCCCAGTTACTACAGAGGCTGGTGCAGGAGGATCACTTGAGCCCAGGAGTTGGAGGATCACTTAAGTCTAGGAGTTGATCATGCCACTGCGTTCCAACCTGGACAACAGAGTGAGACCCTGATTCAAATAAATAAATAAATTTTCATTCCATTTCCAAGCAAGAGCAACAGAAACTGCATTTTTACCAATTTTTGGTTGCAACCAGTACAGAAGTTATTAACATCCAGTACAGAAGCTACTAACTCTTACAGTTTTTCCTGCTTGCATCACTAGAATGTATCACATCTGAATACCTCAAAATATATTCTCTTTTGGCCCACTTTAAAAAAAAATGTGCTTAACCAGTGAGGCTTTTCTGCAATCCTATTATAATTACATAATGTATCTACAGCTAAATAATTGGCATGGACGATGAGCAAATATCTCAGTGATATGCTTCCCTTCTGCCTGAGTTCCTCAGGGAAAATATACCAATGCACAAAAAGGAAGGACCAAAATATAAGTATTTTGTATGAGCACCTCACTCTGCATTTCATCCTGAACTAATTTATGAATTCCACAGAGTTCCATTGATTGAACCATTGTTAAACACAAATTTAGTCATGAGTGCCACTGAAACCCAAGTGGAAATTGATCAACAAAGAAAGGAAACATCCAACTGCTTAAAACTATGGATTAGGCACACAGGATTACAAAAGATAAGTGGCCATTAAAGCCATAAACAGAATGTCTACAATTTAGAAAAAAGGACCCCATTTTAAAACTCAGATGTCAGTATTTCTACTTTCCTAATATTTGAATTATTCTCCTCACTTCATTTCACACTTAAAATTCACCTCCACAAAGACCTCCCTGGCGAATCACAAGTTTACGCTTTCAATGGTGAGGTCTTTAAGGCAGGGACTCTGTCCCATTTATCAACAAATCTCTTTCCCAGATCCCAGACCTAATATTGGACCATAAGCAACATCCCATTAAATGTTTGACTAACTAATTAAAGAGCATGAATGGAAAATGACTTTGGACTTTGTCCCTGCTATACAATGAAGAAAACACTACAAGGAAATTGGGGGAAAGACATTAAGTAGGCTGCCAGAAGCTGAGTAGATGGTCAAGTCATCAGAATGTCTCCCGGTTTTCCCTCAGTTGGAGTTCAGCCCCATAGACAGATGAGTGTGTGCACGCGTGAAAGAGAAAGAGAGAGAGAGAGAGAGAGAGAGAGAGAGAGAGTGTGTGTGTGTGTGTGTGTGTGTGTGTGTAAAATGACAAGAGAAGAAGGAGAAAATTCTGCTCAGGTCTCCAGCCATCTCAACAATATTCTCACCTGGTCCTACAGTGTCCCACAGAAAAGCCTGAAGGATACCATCTTAGCCAAGCAGAAGTGGAAGAAAAGAAAATTGTTCCAAATATGGGGCCCACTTGAGGGATGAGCATTTAGAATAATAAACTAACATAAGCTCATCATGAAACTCGCCAAAACCACCTAAACGGTCTGGCTGCCCGCAATGATCAACAATGCCACTTCTCTTTGTCTCATTTTCTTTATTTTTGCAGCCATACTGAACTCAATACTTTTTAATTATTTTTTCAATCAACCTGAAATAGCTATAGAAAAATGATTTTTAATAGCTGCTGTTAACTGCCTTTATCTTCAGGATAGATGATTCACTAAGCAAAATTTCAACCAACATGGCAATCAAATACAACAAACACAAAGAAACAAGGAGCCCATGACTTTACACTCAGCCTCACGGGTCAGATATTCTCTGCCAGCCAAGTCACTGAGATTTCAAAGACAAGAGGGCAACCAGGTTTTGTTTCAATCCCAATAAATATGACGTGTGTTTCCTGCCCTAGAGAACTTTAGTTTCCCCAACTATAAAAGACACTAATGCCCAGCTCCTCTTTCATGTTCTGTTACCTTGCTTTTTATCTGTTAATTGTGCCTCCTTCCACAGTCACTACGGGAACTTCCCCATGGCTTGTTCATTCCAGAAGCAGAACAGAACAACAAATCTGTCAAAAGCACTAGACCGTTATCAAAAGAATCCATTCGATGATGGACACCCTGGGGAAAGGTTGCAATGGAAAAACAAGCAGGCATTTTTCTAACTTCCTTTTGCAGTCCTACATTCTTTAATGGAATTATTTTTTAATCTATCGAGCACAAAAAAGATTTGGAGAGTGTAGGAAACTTGGATACTGGAAAAACAATCTTTTGAGGGAAAAATGCCTTGAACGCACTTTCTATAATTTGCAGATCGATGGGCTGATTAAACAGTTTGTGAAAGATTCAGTTTGTTAGCATCTCTTATACACACACACACACACACACACACACACACACACAACCATTCCTTATCATTGCCAGTGGCAGCCATTTAGAAAACAAGCATAACCAAGTGAAAATGTATGGAAAGTGAAATGTTTTATCCAGATAGATCCCAAAGTGGTTCCTGAGCCCTTTTCTTCATGAGATGCTTCATTTTTCAAAAGTTCCACAGTCAAATGACTCTGACAAGCATCACATATATATTTCACTCTTGGATAAGAGCAATAAATATTAGCCTGTTGAAGTCTGTGTAGTCCTGCAGTTGTTGCTGTTGTTGTTTAAGGAGTTTTGCTTATTTAACTCTGAGTCCCCTGAAATGAATTTTTGTGTGCAATACCTAGAACACTTCAGGAAACACAGTTGCACCCAATCTACATCCTTAATTACAACATTTGAGATCAGGAACTTAAGAGGAAAATTCAGTAATTAGTTGTTCCACTCCAGGTAAGAGAGAAGCGTTGCACCCTGATCAAGAAAAGATCATAAATGTGATTCGAGACAATATAAAAATGGTGCTTGCTAAGTTTTCTTACTCCTTGGATGCTTAATATCCTCTTTCAGGGGCCTGGAGCACAGAGTATGCTGAAGAACCTCCTTTGGCAAACACTTGGACCCTGAGTAACAAATCCTCAGGAGACAGCGCTTGTGGACACGCCAGCCAGCAAGCCCTCTGTTCAGCTCAGAGAAAGATGACACACGCAGAGGGGCCAGCGTGGAGCAGTTCAAACTTGTGATGAGCCATCAGGAGTCACTTGTCTGGAAGATTCTGTCACATCAGCAACTCTACAAGTTTAAGTCGACCTTTGTCCTTCCCCATAAACCTCTGCAGGGCCAGCACAATGGAAAAAGGGAAGGTTAGCCAGGAAAACCACCTTGGAGGCCTCCTGAACCGATCCCTGGTAGGAAAGGAATTATGTTACACACTGTCAGGAAGTGGTATTTTGAGCTCTTGTCTATTTAACTGGATATAGTTGCTGGAAAAGTTATCCTGCTCAGCGTGTGTTACAGTAACTTGCAATTGTAGCACCAGATTCAGGACAGCAGACAACTCTGGGAAGGGGAAAAAAGAAATAGGAAAGGACAGGCATCCACAGAGGACTTTGATGACCCTTGTTAGCAGGCTCCTTCACGGCAGTTCACGGTGTCTGTTATTGTCAACCCTTGTATGGATTTGTGAAATACATAATTTGATGTTTAATTTCAAAATGCGGGCCAGGTGTGGTGGCTCACGCCTGTAATCCCAGCATGTTGGGAGGCCAATCTGGGAGTTTGAGACCAACCTGAGCAATACAGCGAGACCTTGACTCCACAAAGAATTAAAAATCAGCCAGGCGTGGCGGTGCACGCCTGTAGTCCCGGCGACTGAGGAAGCTGAGGTGGAAAGATTACCTGAGCCCAGGAGGTCAAGGCTGCGGTGAGCTGTGATCGTGCCAAAGCACTCCAACCTAAGTGACACAGTGAGACCGTGACTCGATAAATAAATAAATAAATAAATATGTGTAGGCATCACACTCTGGGCCCCTCAGGGAAAAACGTCCCATGGATGCTAAAGGTGCATCAGGACTTCTGGCACTCCATAGGTCACTCCAGGACAGTCCAGTCCCACATTAATTAATGTCCTAACAAAGGATGACTGGGTTTGATTAAAGCCTCTTCCCGTTAGAACCTAAAACTGATACAGCTGAACGTGTTAAGCACAAAGATTAAGGCTACACTGTGAGGCCTGGCTGATTCAGAAGCACTTCCTGGAGGATGAGATAATAAAACACAGGCAACTCATCCATTACAAAATCTCATTCACAGCAAAAAATGTGATTAATTATTTTTTAGACGGAAAAAGAAATCTTGTCTCATTGAGCTAAAACATAGCATAGATTTGGGGCATTTTCTTCCCCCAAAATGGTCCCCAAATGTATTGCATCACCACCCCCGCCGCTGCTCTCCCCACCCCAAAAACTGCAGTGGCATAGCATGGAAGGCAGGAGGCCCAGGGGAAACAGGATTGCAGCTCTTTTTTTCCTAGCGGCTACTGCTTATCCGCCCAACTCTGTCTGGCTACTGAAGCCTGGGAGGCAGACACCCCAACTCTCAGCATGAATATATTGTCTGGAGAGTTCTGCCAGAAAGTACATTCCTTGGAACCCTCCACTCGGTTCCAAAATCCAGCAGTGTGTCCACATCACCCACCACCTCTTCAGCCTCCATCACCCACAATTCACGGAGGTCCCCTGGCCTCATGGGTGACCCTCCTGTTGGCGTGGCAATGGCTCAGCTCAAGCTCAGCAACCTTCTGAGTCACCGCATGGGTTCATGGAAAATGCACAGAGCTTGTCTCCGTCCCTTCTCCCATTCCCTTCTCCTCTACTCAGGGAGCACAGAGGCGGGACAGCAAGCTCAGTGACCAACAGGCGTCACACAGGAAAATGTAATACCAGTCTTCCTTCTTGCCGATGCCCCCAACTTTACAAGTGAGACTTCTGGAGCCCCTCCCTTGACTTTGAGGAGGAAGCACCCACCTTCTTCCTCCCTCCATGAACACTGCCCTCCCCCAAAAGCTGCTGATCTCTCTACCTCTCTCTCTCTCTCTCTCTCTCTCTCTCTCTCTCTCTCTCTCTCTGTCATCTCCTCACAGACCCAGGAGGTGGAGGAAGGAGGGAGCACTGGGGGCATGTTGGTGGCAAAGACACTTTTTGGAACTGGCACTTTTCAGTAAGACCCGCAAGGAGGTGTCTGGCCCCCGCTGCTGGTACCTTCTCAAGCTTAGGAAGTGATGAGAGCATCATCTTGTATTCTCAGCTTTGTGCCTTAGTCCCAAGTTCAGGAAGACAAGCCAGAATCTCACTTGCGTATCGTTACATGGAGGAAAAGGTGATTTCGTTCATCCTCTCATCCCTGCCACCCTCTACTCTTCAACTAACCCAGTGCTTCCCAAAATGTGTTCCAGGAAACACAGCTTCAGTGGGATACTTACAACTGATGCTTATGAAGAGGACCCCAGTGGCCAAATACTTTTGGGAATTTCAGAGTTAAACATAGTTAAGTAGTTGATAGTAAAATAGGTTGTTTTGTTTGTATGTTTTAACTTCAGAACCTTTGAGATGCTAACGTGACTTGTGAATTTACAAGACAGGGATATGACCGTAACAGGTCTCAAACTTGCTAGTCACAGAACCTCTATAAACAACTCAAAGGATCAGACTTTGGAAAATGTAGCTCTTACCCAATCCTACCGATCCTTTCATGCCCAACTCAAGTCCCTCCGTTTAGGGAATCTTCAGGAACCTGGCAGCCTGGACTTCCCATTGCCTCCCAGCGAGGCCACTGGTCCTAGTCTCCTTTGTGAGGCATTTGCTAGGATGGCACTGTCAGCATTAGTGAACTCATAGGTATCACTGCATAGCTCTTCTTGTGTGCTAAGCTTATCTTCTGGTGACCTGAAAGCATTCCAACACCCTACTCCCTTGTTATTTCCACTACAGAGGCTGGAAAAACACAACAGCCACTTTCCTGGCCTCCCTTGTAGAAGAGTCCATGTGATAACAAGGCCCACCAGGAAACAGACGTGGGCGTCTGGGAAAGTCCCTCCTTCCTCCTGCCTCGCTATTAACATGTAAAAGTGGGAGATGGCAAATCACTCTATGAAAAAGATACCTGCACATGTATGTTTATTGCAGCATTGTTCACAATAGCAAGAACCTGGAAGCAACCATGCTGTCCATCAAAAGAGGACTGGATTAAAAAAATGTGGTACATATACACGATGGAATACTACGCAGCCATAAAAAAGAACAAAATCATGAATTTCGCAGCAACTTGGATGGAACTAGA
>CAUYQG010006152.1:0-18402 GCA_963574415.1 Tarsius wallacei
AATTAGCCAGGTGTGGTAGCGCGCCTGTAGTTCCAGCTACTTGGAAGGCTGAGGCGGAAGGATCACCGGATCCCAGCAGGTAGAGGCTGCGGTGGCCGGGAGCGGCCACTGCACTCCAGTCTGGGCAACAGGGTGAGACTCCAACTCAAAAAAAAATAAAAATAAAAATTATTTCAAAAATGGGTTTGAATGACAGTACCCTTACATTAGGTCATCTTGATTTTATTTTAGGATATTTGGAAAATAAACGTTAAGGAATCATAATGGTTCTAAAACAAAAGAATGTAAAAATAAGTATTCCATTATGATGTTTAAGAATCTAAGTTCTGCTGATGAAAATGTTGGCAGAAGCAGAGTAAAGCAGTAAAACATACTTAAATATAGAATAGGTATCTATTTCATCTATTTCAGTGAGGGTAATTTCTGCCCTCTCTATGATGGAAGGGTCCAATATAATAAATTTCTACCACATAGTTAACCGGTTTTCTGGGTATATAGTGCCATTCTGAAGTTCAGACTTGGTTGCTACTCCTGGCCAGTGGGGTATTCAGCTGAGGCACCAGTCAGATCACCATGATGGGAGGAAGTCCTTGTCATTATGCCCATGCACAGCCTTCATCCCTGCCACAATGGCCGCTTTGAGTCTCTTCATCAAGCACCGGGGAAAGACTCTGATGGGTGGTAGCCCTAGAACCAAAAAAGAAGTAAGTTTTGTCATCCTGATTATTTAAAGCTCTCTCTACAGTGGGTAGCTTTTGGGATACATGCAGATGAGGCACAAATATTCTCATAATCTGGGCTTATTCTAAGGCATTTACTCAACTTGTTCCCAAAACATTTCCATCACCAACTCTCCAATATTACTCCTTCCAAACCTCTGACTGTCTGGCCAAACTATTAACCACTGTCCAGGAATTGGATCTAGATCATTGCCTTAGGCATTCATTCCTGGATAATTAGATGTACTACTAAACATCTGCTACCAGCAGAATTTATATTCTCTATCGTGCTTTGGGACCACCCTTGAGTGGAGTTAGTGTGCTACAGCAACTTACGACCAAGAAAATTGACTGTTCCATTGCCTGTGCTAGAGACGTGAATTTAACCTGCCACAGGGAGAACACTGAATCTTTCCAGGACCCTACAAGGAGTGAGACTGGGATGGAGCTTGGGTGGTTCATGGACTCGGGAATTCTACAGTTGCACCTGAAGGAAGATTGGGCTGAGGTTACCAATGTTGAAACTCACATTTCCTTTGGTTCTGCCATTCCAGTGTCACTAGAAAACCCCGTCAAGCTACTAACACACTTGGGAGGTGTACCCACCTCCTCATCCCAGGTCTACACTCCAATACAAACAGTCTGTCAAAGTACATCCTGCCTCTGTGGTGGGCAGCAATCTGGAGAAATTCAGGGAGAAAACACTTTGATAATGGTTTCATTTCTGAGAACTTTAATTTCCAAACTTCCCCCAATAACCACACTTTCTTGGAGTTCCAGATCAGAGATAGACTACCCTGGTGGCCTTTTAACCCTAATTAACCCAATCGCCCAGTTGGTTTTCCAACCTCATTTAAGTATGTGATGTAGCTTATAAAAAGATGTGGCCTCTAGTCTGTCAAATACTGCACATTCCACAGTTCTTGCGCAGGCCACTTCCTTCCCTATGGAGCCGCTGCCTGACTTTTCCAAAGCTGATATTAATATCACAGACCATTATAATATAGTTATTTTCATGGAAGGCAAGGAGGAAGTCACATGGCATTAATTGGTCCCATGAGGTCCTGAAAGTCTCCATTTAGCATGTTGTTTTTACTCACATAAGCAGCAGTGAAGTGGAAACAGTGAGGAAGTCACTGTGATTGTATTAAAAGAGTTTTTTTTTTTTTTTTTTCTGGAACTTGTTTGGTTAATGAGTCATTATTCCTTTTTTAATTGTTTGAACACAAGTAGTTGCCAGGTCAAAGGTACAAGTGCATTTTCTTAAATGCACACATACTGACACACACAAACACACATATCTAGGCCACGGTCTGTTTGTCTTATTATTATTATTTTTTAAATTAAGAAATGGAAATTTATTGAAGGAAAAAACATGCTGTGAAGGGAACAATAGGCAGGACAAAAGCAAAGGTATCTGCTGTCTGCTACCAGTTTCACCTTATTTTTAATCTCAGCTTCTTGAGGGACTGAAGCACAGAGAAGCTAACCAAGGTTTATAAGCTTTTGTAGTTGGGAGAAAAGGAATTCAAAAAATTCTGAGCATAAAGAGATATATATTTTATACTTTTTAAATTACTTTCCAAGACAGATCAAATAAAAATGTTGATGTCACTACAATCCACTACTTGGTGTTTGTATCATAAATTTTACTTCTCAAAAGTCCAGAATAGATGTCATCCTTTTTGACCTTAATTATCAATCTGTGATATAGGAAGTGCCAGAATTATTATTCCATTTCCCAAATTAAGAATTGATGTCTTGGAGATGCAGTAACTTTTTAATGATCATGTAGCTAACAAGTGATGGTCTCAAAAAGGGAACCCAAGAAATAAGTTGAGACTCTAAAGAGACTTTGCCATGACATAGAGGCCTTCATGGGTGGATGAGTGAACATGGCAAATTTTAAATAGTGGGTCCGAGCTGGAGTCAGTTTCTGCAAGCTCTCCTCTTCTCCCAGGTAACTGTACATATTAACTCTAAGTTCTTAGAGATGCCTCTACCAAATATAGTAGGAAATTCTATTTTTCAATCAACAATTCACTTGAAAATGAATATGAAAGCAAGAAGATGGTGAAAAATCCTCTTGAATTTTTTTTTTTGTTTGAAGGTGCTGATATTAGAATGACTCTTAATATCTTTTGGCATGAAAAATAATTCTTTTGACAAAGATATGCCAGAAGAATAGATATGAAATATTTCCCAACATGGCAGTGGTCAAGGAGTATGAATTCTCTTGAAGATTCTGAAATAAGAAAAACAAGATTCTGATAAGAAAAATATGATCAATCAGGGAAAGCTTTAGTATAGTTCAGTCTGAAAGCTGGATGGTAATATGGATAAACTTTCACAATTCTTTATATACTACTAATGCAATTTCATTCTCATGGTCAATAGGTCAATCAGGCAAATAGTAAACAAGTGCCTGTTGATTTAATTTAGTTAGGTCAAGTAAATAAAAAACCATTCCATTCACATAAGACTCATTCACTTCACAGTCAACAAATAAATGAAAATGGCTCAATGATCAAAGATGTGATACCTCTTCTAGAGACACTGTCACTCCATTTTCATATAAATGTACACATGTGTTTCTACCAAAATACAGGGTGAGAAGAAGCATGGCCCCAGAAACACGACTAAGAGAGCAGCTCCTACAGGTGGCTTTTAAATGCCCTCATTTTTACAGAGGAGAGCATACCACCTCATTGAGCTTCAGAGCTTACAGAGGTTAAAAACCACTCTGCAGAGGAAATTCAAAATTTCCAGCAGTACTGCAGGAGATGAAGCTGTGTACAAACTACTGAAGAGTGAGAGACTGCTTATTAAGGACTCATGACTCATTGTCTAGTTTATGAATGAACTGAGGCTTTTGATTCTTCCCTCTTTTCTCCTCCCTTCTTAGTCATTTAATTACTCACAAAAGTTCTGTGAGGTCGGTTGGTACAAGATGCAAAGAATGAATTCAGTTTATTCGGCTTATGTTGAGTCACTCTAGTTAAGGTGCTTTAAAAGAAGATTGAGTCTGTTAGCTAACTAGAGATTTGGGTGTCACCTGTAGATTTTGATTGCTCATGCCATCTGTGTCCAAATCAGACTGAGAGTCATAGAAGCAGGAATGAGGAGCTGTAAGAAATAGAAGAAATTATTTTTCAGCTCCTCACATATTACAGATGTAGAAACGGATACCCAGAAAACATAAATGATTTGGCCATTGTTACAGAACTCATTTTAGGTAGAATAAAGAAGCACAAAGTCATTTGATATTTGATAACTAACATCAAGTATATTATATTGAATAGATACTCAATTTAAAAATCATATCTGGTTCAGTTTTTTAATAACAGTTGTTTTCCATCACAGAACTGCAAAGACAATTTTATAAGTCATGTGTTAATAATATTTCATTTCAGAGAACACTATCCATCAGGCAATCATAAAGTGTGTTCAGAGGTGGCATGCCTTTTGCTTTACAGAAGGGAAGAGAATGAGATACATCTGATGACTGAAGCATGGAAATGCCTTTGAGCCATTAGCCAAACTGCTACTCTTCCTGCAGAGATCTTAAAGGACTGCACAAAGTAAAGGCAACTGTTTCTCTTGATAGGTAGGTGGGGAGAGGGAAGGGACAGGGAAATATGAATCATGGTTGTCTCCATTCACTTATTTTCTTGTCACTGTTCAAACTCTCTCCTATTAGGTCTGGAAGGTGTGATTTTTAAATTCCACAAAACCTAGAAGAAGAAAATGTTCTCTGTTGACCCTGGAAAGTTAATAGTGCTTGGCATGGGGCAAGATGAAATTCTAGTTACACATGGGATTGCTTTAATTTTAACTTATAATAAAACTCTATTACAAAGTTGAACTATAGTCAGTAGAAGACAACTCAAGAACAGAAAGGCCTCTTTGAGGAATGTAGTGGACATAGAAAATGACTTGTGCATGGGAGAAGGCAGGAAGAATAGAGAAAAGAGAAAAAAATGAACCAGCAAATAAACCAGGTTTTCCTCAGTCCTCAGAAAAACCAAAAAAGGAATATTAACAGTACTGTGGATTGAAGAAAAGCCAAATAAACCATCCATAATAATAGCTTTTCCTATAGATTTGCAAAAAGAAACCACTGGAGAAAATGACAGGACCAGCATAATTCCAGAGGAAACTAAAGTAAGAAAGACACCTTTCATTTTCTCAGAAAATAGGTTGTGGCAATATGGGATTATCTCAGGAATCTTACTGGCCACATTCACTCCTTTCATTTAAATTTGTATATGTGGGACACACAATATGTTCTATTAATTAAACCTCTTAACAGAACTTTGTGGGTAGAGTCCTTGTCTGGTATTTCAGAAATTCTGAGGATTCAAGGGAAGAAGATTCTACAACACAGCAAACTTCCAAGAAAGTAATTACCTAGAAGAATTCACCAATGTGCCTGGCTGAGGAAGCTGCCTCACTGTTTCAGAGCAGGTAAGGTACTTCTGAATGGTGTTTTGTTGTTTTTGTTTTCCCTTTCTTCTCCTTCCCCTGGCTTGCTTTTTTGGTACATTGTTGAAGGTGGAAGGAAAGTCAGCAAGTGGTAAGGAGAGTGTGAAGACACAGGGCAAAGGACTCAGGAGGAGAGAAGACAGTTTGCTCCTGTGAGACAAAGAGTCTGGGAGAGACGAGCTCAAAACCTCCTGGGAAGCTGCTGCTCTCCGTGTATCATATCCAGGAAAAGTGCTCAGAAGAAAGAACAAAATAATGATTTTTCAGTTTCCTTTAGTCTGAATATAGAAGGAACCTAAAGGCCCAAAACAATTTTAGAAAGAGAGCCGTAGGGCGGGGAGGGAAAAGTATTGTGCACCTCTGAGGAAATGAAGGGGGGGGGTGGCAAACAATATTGTTTTAATGTGGTTGTGAGAATATTTGTGGGCTTTCAGCTCTGATCAACCGCATCCTTCCGACCCTGAGACATTTATTGTTAAATTTTCTAAAGAAAAAAAACCTCCGCTTTTGGAAAGAACTTTCTGAGTTATTCCATTTCACAACAATTTTGAGGCTAAGCTGTTAGTACTTTGACACATTTGTGTCATTTAAAGAGATGAACAGACAAAATCACAATTATCATTTCCCTTCTCACTGAGTCCTTATACAATTAAAGTTGTCAAAGAAAGACAATATGAGTTGACTTCATAGAAATCGAATTTTGTAAATACCTTAAAAAAGATAATTTTGGAAAAGTCTCAGAAATTAATAAAAACACTTCAAATATAATTTGTCTTCCATTTGTTGTTCAGTCATCTTCCCTTTTATTAAATGATTTTGAAGATGACCCAAATCTTGTGTAAAATTAAGCATGTCATTACACACACACAATATGTTTAACTCTAGAGCCAAATAGTCCCCAGCATTTCTTCTTCTTTTGAAGGAAGGCCTGACTTGTAATTCTGGCCAAAGAATGTGAATCAATACATTTGATCACTGATTATGCTTAGAGAGAGCATATCTGTAATGTTTCACCATCAGTAGAATTAGAATTATATATTAGTTATCAATTGCTATGTAACCAATGACTCCAAAATTTAGCGATTTAGTATAACAAAACAAACATTTACTGCCTCACAATTCTGTGGGACCAGGAATCTGGGTATGGCTTAGCTGGGCACATTCTGGTTCCAGGTGTCTCACAAAGCTACAGGAGTCAGTTGGGGCTATAGTCATTTCAAAGCTTGTCTGGGGTAGGATCTACTTCAGGAGCTCACTGGCTATTGACCAGATTCATGAGATTGTTTGCCATGCGGACTTCTCCATAGGGCTGTATATAATATAGCAGCATATTTCCCTCAGCATGAGGGTTCCAAGAAAGTAAAAGGTTGAGACAGGGTACCCAAGACAGAGAAGCCACGTTCTTTTTCTAGCCTAACCTTTGTAGAGACATCTCATTGTTTTCTGTCATATTCTAGTCATTAAAAGTGAGTCATAGTAGTGGTAAACTGCAGGGGTGTGGGGGGCCGGGGAGGTGGGATTGGCAGTAATGGGAATCTACCTGGGGAAAGGGGGATACACTTCATCAACAAGGGTACCTGCGCAATGAATATTTGTATACCTAACCCTGAATTGTACTCCATAATTAAAAAAAAAAAGAGTCAGTAAGTTCAGTCACACTGACGAGGAGAGAATTACACAACAACATCAATACCAGAAAGCAGTGATCACTGGGGCCATCTTAGCAGCTGCCTACCACATAGCTCATGATCCAGAACAGCAGTCAGAAATACCAAAGCTTCGTACAATTAATATATAAAATTAAGTAACTTCTATTAATACAAAAAAAACCCCAGCTGAGCTGAATTTAGGGTGATTTATATACAGGTAACTTATAAAGGCCATAATCTGAATGATCTATCAAATTTTGGAAACAAAGTATAACAAATTCTCTGTTATCATCACTATCAAATTAAGAGACTAAAGAGAAATAATGTAGTCAGTCTAATGCATCAGTAGCGCTACATTGGTTATGGTTACACTTCAGTCATTTGGTGAATGTAGCAACTTGATTTATGAACTGCCTTTGATGGAAACTTAGTTTAGAACCCTCAAGACTTCATTCCAGAGCCATTTATCATTCGTTGTACACAGTGCAAATGTAACTAATCTTACTGTAAGTCTTCTGTGTGTGTGTGAGAGAGAGAGAGAGAGAGTGTGTGTGTGTGTGTGTGTGTGTGTGTGTGTGTGTGTGTGTGTGGTGGGAAGGGAATAAATATGTTCTGTATACGAGATTGAAGATCTTTTCAGCATATTGCAAACATCAGCTCCATATTGGGATAAAAGCTTATCAATCACAATTTGGAAATTGTGGGTCTTGGTCATATCCTCCTGGATTAGTGGGAATTATTTTTAAAAAGAAATTTAGAAGTGCTAAAATAGTATTTTTAAAAAAGAAAGAAAACAACTACAAAAAAACTTATTAGCTTATTGGAATTTGATTTGTTAAGGAAATTTATTCCCTCTCTAATTTGATTTTCTCAAAATTTGTCACTTAGAATCTATGTTCTTATTCTCTGGAAAATTTTAGGAAAAGTCTAATTCAAGCACAATACAGTTTCCTACAGCTACAATTATATCACACATTTATAAAGTAAGGTGCAAAGTATTTGGGGCTCATAATACTGTCTTTGAGACATCCAGATACACAAGAGCATCCAGTCAGTAAAGTGACAGTCTGGCTGCCTGTCCTGTCAACCAATTTCACTAATCCACATATTCACATTTTTCTTAACCAGGATACTTAACTGCCTCTACTTCTGTAAATATGGCATGATTACACTCCGAGAAGGCTTTTGTTCTCTAGTATTTGGGATCTTTAAACTATTTTACTTAGTTGTTAGAAATGAAGCAAAATTGCACAGTTAAGAAAATGGTTGGGACTATAAAAGCATCTGGCTCCTTTCCCATGATCCAGAAGGTACTATGTGTTCTTTGGATCCCAGACAACATTTTGGGCAGTTCCAGATAAGGTATCCAATAACTTTACTCTATGTCCCCATTTTTCTTGCCCTCATTCCAGAAAAAGTTGGATAGCTGCCTCCCAAATAATTTTATTGTGAGGAAAGTTATTATGAAAACACACTTCACTGGTTTTCACTGACCTCCAAAACACACTCCCTAATTAAGTGCAAATGGGAAACTGACTTGGAGCAGGTTGTCTCTGATTTTGGACTTGGGAGAAGTATTCAAGTTTATGAACTCGATATGCAAGCTCCATCTGCCAAATGAGGAATTTCTTATTTCATTTGGTGACCACACTGAGATTATATAATGCTCCTCAGAAAGCTCTGAATGCTGAAGATGCGTAAACCAGCTGTCTATGTTGAAAAGTCAAAAAACGCACTGCCCCCACAATGTGTCTCCGGGCATAACTAATTATTTATCCAGAGAAATTTCATCGTGGAGATTTTTTTTAAATAATGAGTTTCTACACAACCATAAAATTTTACAGTACTAAAGAGGCAATGACCATATTCATGCTCTCACATCCTTTTATAGAAGCCTGGGGTTATTCAGCTTTAATGGTTAAGAAACCTGAAGATCTGGCAGAGAGAAGTGTGAGAAGCAGAGGAGAAAAAAGGCAAATTGAATTTCACCTCCATCTCATTTTTCCCCCTCCCCAGCCAGCAGGGGGCAGTAGTAACAGAGGGAGTGAAGCTTGCTTACTTTTCTGAAAAGTGAAGGAAAATACACAAGGAGACAAGGTGAAAGTTGAGATTTCTCTGCTCTCCTGTGACTGGCAGGGGTAAACCTCAGGTGTAGCTCTGAATTTCTGTTTTGCCATAGTACTGGCTTAAGTTATGACAGATAATAACTAACATATTTTGAAACCATACTCTAAGCCAGACACTGTTGAACACATTACATGCATTATTTTATTCCATCTTCAGCAAAGTAGGATAAAGTAGGTTTTGTTATTATTTGTATTTTAAAGATGAGAAAACTGAGGTTTAAGATATAAAAGCCAGCTCAAAACTATGTAGTTCAACCTGTAACCACTAACTGGTACAGAAAACTTAAATATTCATCTTTGACTCAGACATCAAGTCGTATCCTTATTCAATTTGTTTTTGTGTACTTTTTTCATTTTTAAAATTCTTTAATCTGGTGAAGATGCAAGCATTTTTGTTGTTTTAGAACCCCAAGATCAATCACAATTTTCAGGTGAATTTGAATGTATCTATGTTATCTATTAGAGTAATTCAAAAGAAGGACATTCTTTCCCAGAACTATCAAATTGGATAACAATGGTGATATTACTGAGTAATATCATTAATTTAGATATTATACAGCCTCTTTCTTTTCACAGAGTAGCTACAAATTGAATATATAGCACTTGATTCTCTCAGCAGTTGTTTTGGCAAAATGGAATGAGTTAGTTTGTCCAGCGTTTATAATCAGACAGGCAGTGTTCTTTCTCATCTTAGCACTGCACTTCCCTCTCTGAGCCTCAGTATCCTCATTTGTAAAAGGAATCATGAGTAATTTGGGACTCATTTGATTCTTGTGCACTAAGGCAGGTAAAATATTTAGCCTGGCTCTGGCACATAGGAAGTACTCCATAACTATTATTACTCTGACACAATGTCAAACTTGGAAAACAAGTAGAGAATTCAAACAAATGTCCAGATGTTTTGGTTCTGAGTGCCAAACGTCCAGATGTTTGAGAAACCTCAGATAATTATTTATATTTGTTGGTGTTCACTGGTGTAGTTGGCACAGTATGATCACAGGTTACATTTGAGGGCAAGTGGGGGTTAATGTTCTCCCCATTCATGCACAGTTGTCCTTTGTTAGAAACTAAAAATACAAAGGTTTAAAGGCTTCCCCTTCCCATGTCTGCCGAAAAGATTACCGACAGTCAGAAAGTAACTTTTTTTAACAAGCACTTAAACTCCTTTTAAAATTTTTGAAACAGCATTTCTTTGTCTTTAATGCTTTCTCTTCAGCTTTAAAATATATCACAAAAATCTAGATATGATCCAGTTTTCTTCACTCTAGCTTAATCCCAAACAGCTCAGTATTGAAAATAAAGATCCAAAACTTACCAGTCTCCTTTAGAGTTATTATTTCCAGGATCGTCAATCATTGTTGAACCTGTATTCAAATCAGAAAAGGTCAGGAAGAGATAGTTACCCTTTGCAAAAGGCAAAATACAGCAAATGCATCTCTAACTCCTTTGAACCATCTTGGTCACACGAAAAGGAAAGAGATGTAGCTGATTTATCCCCATAATCAATCTGTTCTCTGACTGGTGTCAGCACCTCCTACACTAACAGGCTTGTAGTTAGGAGGCTTAGAAACTAGTCCTGGCTCTATGACCTTGAAAAAGTCCTCAAACTTTTCTGGGCTTCAGCTTTCAAGCATGTAAAACAAAAGGTTTCGAACATGAAATACTGCTAACTGTGTCCCTTCAAATCCTTATCTTCTATATCCAAGATCTATGGCTAATTGGTCCAATTGGGAGATGTAGATGAAATAGTCAGTTATCAATATGGTATCTGAAGCCCATTCTTCCAAGGATAACTCAGAGGAAACACATCAAGTCCATTCTTCTCAAGCAGGTACATATGCCCTCCTGGGTCCTTGACAATTTGATAGCAAATATGCAAGGCCCCAGATAAGTTTAAAGTATCTTCCTGGTGCATTAATTTTTCTTTAAAATGCTTGAGGAAAATCCATTTTTTAATTTTAAAACAAGGAATTTATGCTGTTAGATTTAAAATTCTCATATATGTATAAGATAAAATAGGAAGCAGTAAATTTATTTGTCACTAAGGATGCGACTTCCTTCAATACCCCTTACATTCTCAGCAATGTATGTTAGGTTGCCAATGGTAATATTTTGATAGTAAATACACTATTTCTTATCTTTCTTTCTAAGCCCATGGCAGCTAGTGAGTGGAAATTTTGTTCTAGAACAGTAGAGAAACCTAGAATGACATGGGGATCTAGTGAAAGCCTATGGAGAGTGGAAAGACCCACCAAAACCGGCTATTTCTCAACATTATCAAAGGCATATTCTTGGACAAGATGCTTGGCTTCGAATCATCTCTGAAATCCAGAATTAATATCATACAAAATCACAGAAGCTATCCTCTATAACTGAATCATTATCTTTACTGATAAAACTGCAAACTCATATGTTGTTCCCTTTGTTACCCCTTCTACTATGCAAGGCAAGCATATCCTACATAATTCAATTCTGAGTTCAAACTCTTACAGGATCTCGAACCTACTTTCTTATCTGGTGGGGATGAAAGGTGATGAAAATGCTGCTGAATGTTGTGAAGAGAAAAAAAATGCATGTTCTGCTGTTCCGTCCAGAAATCTCCCAATGGAAGGAGGGGGAAGGTACTAGGCTACAGGCAGATAAAACTATACTGTTTGGACCAAAGCAAGCTCACTTCCGTGACTCCAGTCCTGCAAGCAAACTTGCTTGAGTTGGCCAGTCGGAACAAATTCACAAACCCTTATCCACTTTTCAAACCCACAAGTTTCTTTATTGCTCCTTTGGTTGACAATACTCAACCTGACCTGAATTCATTTGGTAGTGACACCTAACATGAGGATACATGTAGTCTTTACTTGTACAACCTAGTGAGGGCATTCATTGATTTTGCTGCAGAAGTATCCATGTGTTTGATACAGATTGTTGCATCAAATTCCACTAGGGATTTTAATACAATACACCCAATACACATCATATTAACTTTCTAAGCTACCAATATTCTGAATTCTGAAATGCAGCTTGCCCAAAGGTTTTATATAAGAGGCAATGTGCTTTTATTATTCTGGTCACCACCTAGAGCAGTACAAATAGATAAATCCTAACCCCTCACAGTCAAAGCATCTTCCTGGCTATGATTTTATTTATTGCTAGGATGTAGTGTGAAGGAACAAAAGATAGAGACATGACTTGGAAAAAGTAATGGCCCAGGTAGGTCTCCTCAGGGAAGCAGGATGTGGGTGTGATCACCACATTCCAGGCCCTCAGCTCACACTCAAGCAGCTATTCAACATTAATATTTGTCATTCTCTGGCTCTGGACCAGCTGACTAGCTGATACTTACAAAATTAATATGAGGTTAATGTATTTGATTGAACCATATGCAATTTCTATTTTTGTAATCAAATGGTCAAAGACTTGACAAAAGTCAACACTTTCTCATTGTAAAAATACTTAATGAACTAGGAATAGAGGGGAACTTTCTCAACCTGATAAAGAACATCTATAAAAAGCCATGACTAACATCACACTTAATGATGAAATACTGGATGCTTTCCCTCTAAAATCAAGAGCAAGACAAGAAATGACTCTTGTCATTTCTATTCAAGATTGTGCTAGAAGATCTAGTCAGGTCAATGATTAAAGAAAAAGAAGCAAAAGCCATCCAGATTGGAAAGGAAAAAATAAAATGATCTTAACTTGCAGATGACATAATGTTATATGAAGAAAATTATAATGAACCACTAAAATTATTAGAACTAATAAATGAGTTCTGCAATGTTGCATGATCAATATACAAAAATTAATTGCAGTTCTACATACTTGCAATGTACAATCCAAAATTGAAATTAAGAAAGCCATTCTATTCAAATGGCATAAGAATATAAAACATTTGGGGATAAATTTAGTAAAAGAAATGCAAAAGTTGTACTCTGGAAACTACAAAGTATTGAAGAAATTAAAGAAGTTCCAAATAAATGGAAAAACATCCCATGCTCATGAATCAGAAGACTTAATATTGTTCGGATGGCAATTACTCCACAAACCAATTTACAGATTCAGTGCAGTACCTATAAGAATCCCAGCTGACTTCCTTATACAGAGTGATAAGCTAATTATAAAATTTATATGAAATTTCAAGGGGCAAAGTATAGACAAAAACAATACTAGAAAAAAATAATAAAGTAGAAGATTCAGACTTCCACTGATTTCAAATCTTACTACAAAACAGTGGTAATAAGAGAATGTGTTACAGGCACAAACATAGGCATGTGTCTATGAAATAGAAAATTTAGAAATAAACCTACATATCTATGTTCAAATGATTATAGATGAAGATGTCAAGCTCATTCAGTGGAAAAAGAGTAGCATTTCAACAAATGATGCTAATGCCACTGAATAGTCACATGCAAAAGAATGAAGCTGGACCCCCATCTCACACCATAAAAAAATTAACTAAAACTCCAGAATTCTTATAAGCAAAGATAGGGGTTTGCAAACATAGGAGTCTGAGATTTGGCAAAGGATTTTTAGATATGACACTGAAAGCAAGAGCAACAAAAGAAAAAAATAAGTAAATTGGACTTCACCAAAATTAAAAACTTTTGTGCTTAGAGAGACACCATAAGAAAGTGAAAAGACTACTCACAAAATGGGAGAAAATATTTTCATATCACCTATCCAATAAGAAAACTGTATCTGAAGTGTATAAAGGACTCTTACAACTCCATAATAGAAAGACTATCCAATTAAAAAATGGACAAAGAATCTGAATAGATATTCTTCCAAAAAAGATATGCAAATGAACAATAAGCATATGAAAAAAACACAATTAGTCATCAGAGAAATGTAAAATCAAAACCATAATGAGATACCACTTTATACTCACTAGGATTACTAGAATCAAAAAGTCAGATAATAAGTGCTGGTTAGGATGTGAAAACATAATCCTCACACATTACCCGTAGAAATATAAAATGGTGAGGTTACTTTGGAAAAACAGTCTGGTTTTCCTCAAATACTTGAACAGTTATTATATGACCCAGCGGTTCTATTACTGGGTATCCATCTACCTAGGAGAAATGAAAACATAGAAACTTGTACACACATGTTAATAAGCAGCATTATCCACAATAGCCAAAAGGTAGAAATGACTCAAATGTTCATCAGTAGATGAATGAATGAACAGAATGGAGTTTATCCATTCAATGGAATATTAAATAAATGAAGTACACATTCTACAGCATGGATGACCCTCAAAAACATTATGCTAAGTGAAAAAAGTCAGTTTCAAAAGACCAAATATTATATTATTTTATTTATATGGAAGTCCAGAATAGGAAAATCTCTAGAGACATTAAGTAGATGAGTGGTTGCTTAGAGAGAGATAAGGGTGAACCTAAAGGATACAGGGTTTCTGCTTGAAGTGATAAAAATATTCCATTGTGGTGATGGTTGCACATATCTGTGAATATACTTAAAAACTTGCTAATCATATACTTGAAATGAGTGAAAATAAGTGAAAACCGTTAAAAAATGTTTTAATAGTTGAAGATTGGCAATTTCATATGGCTCAACCAAATTAAAAACCAGAATATTATTAATTTTTACAAGAAACATCAGTGAAGCAGAAACTAGTGTCCACTGTTTATTTTATTCTTCCCTTGCAGCCAAATTAGTATGGAAAACCAATTTTAAATCAGAGCACATCTACCAATCTCCCCGTGACAACGATTTCGTGAGCCTCATTTCTCTTTTACCTTATCCGTGGAAGAAATCAAAATTCAGAAAACCTCCTTGTGATCAAAAGCTAGAGTTGTTGGCCTTTTGTTTTTACCTACCACTGATAAAACTATCATGTGTTGTGTACTACCAGACACTGTTCTAAATGTTATTGCATTATCACTGCATTTAAATCTCATAAAAATCATATAAAATAGGTTGTTCAGATTGAAGAAACTGAGGCACAGTGAGGTTAAATAACATGTTCAAAGTTACCCAGAATTAGATTTGAACCCAGCAATTTCATGTTCTTAAGCACTTTTCCATGCTGCCTTTTGGCATGGTTGTTTTCCAGTTTTTATAGCAGAGTACAGGTTACCTTCAGTCAGTGATGAGCTGGTAAAAACTAAATAAATGCGTCTCTGAAAATAAAATCGTGTGTGTGTGTGTGTGTATCTATGTATACATAGATATAAACACATTTTGTTATAAATTTCATCAGTTTAAATAATGTGTAGCACATAATTTATAAATATTAATAAAATAAGCAATTATCCTTTATTATAATTTTCATGTAGTCAATTAAGGCTCATAGAATACTTTCATCAATTTTTATTAAACTTTGTTATTCATAGCCAAACTACCACTGTAATTAACCAACTAGTGCAACTCCTTCATGAATTTTGGTTGGTATTTTCCTTTATGTTATTAACAAGTTATTAATGAGTAAGAGGAATATAAAACAATGAAGATAAATCAGAACTTCACTTATTTGTCAATTATTTGAGTGACTCTTTTGCTAAATTAGATTACAATTTTCATATCCTGGAAGAGTATTACATCAATTTTTGTGCCATTCACAATGTAACAGCTAAAGACACTACACCTTCTTTAACATAAATTTTAAAAATGTTTTTTAATATGAATTACTAACATTTTCTCCATTATTTTCCTAAGACTAGATAAAAAACAAAACAATGAATTAAATCCATATTTGCGTTATTTATCAATTTCCAAGGTGTAAGTACTCGAGTTTCCATCATGACAACACTGAAAACAGAGTAAAAAGAAAAAAAATGTTGTAGCACCCCATTATATAATATTTCCACCATGCAGTTAAAATAGGCATAATCTCCAGAGCCTACAGAACAGTGAAGTGTGGTAAAATAATTAAGAAGTAATGAGTTTGAGTATTTATTAGTTTGTTTTAAATATAATTTATTTGATTGTAAGTTATAATTTAATTTTTAATAATAGCTGTGGTTAAAAACTGGCTCACGGAACTGGAAAATTAACAGTAAGCTCTCCTGAGCTGGTAGGCACCTCCAGCACATATCTATTTCCAAGCCATGGAACTTAGCTGGATCTGACCCTCCAGATATTCCCGGAAGTCATTCAAGTCAAGGCAGCCTTTACTACAAACTATTTCTCAAAAAACTTTTCTGCCCCTTCTTCTGGTACCAAGAACCTTCCTGATCCATTGTCTCTTGCCTCATTCATTATTAAGGCCTCTCTTAGACTGTTCTAACCTTTTCAGCATTTGAAAACTTATTATTGAAAATAAAATTTTTCTGGAGTCAGTAGAGTTTTGCTAATAATCCTCTTTGTTAGAATGCCTGGACTTCACTCAGTTTGTTTCCTGCTTACATCTACACAAATTTTAAAGTATATGAACAGACTAAACAAGAAACTGTTTAATTTGAATTTGCTCACTACTAAAAAACCAGGTGAGATGGCTACTTAGAATATAATCTGGGCAAAGCTTCTTTCTTGCAGTAACTTTAAAAGGTTTGACCTCCTTAGTGGGGCCCCCTCTACCACCCACTCTGAGTCGTAAGATGTCACTAGAGTTGGCTTACTTCCTAATTCAGGGCCCCCTGACACACTCACCCTTGACTTTGTCACCTAATAAATGTGTCACTTCCAGCACCACCTTCCTTTTTAAGAAAATTTTCTGCCCACCCTGAAAACATGAAAGTATCTTAGAAACACTGAACCTGAGCCAAGATAAAGGAGTTAATTTACTCGACCAACTTATATTAAGTGGCCCCAGTGCACCAGGTCCTGTGATAGGCCCAGGAATAACAAGCAGAATTCCAATCTTTTAAGAGTTAACAGTCTCAACCAGTGGTTTTCAATCCAAGGGGCACATTCAAGCTTTAAAATGTACCAATGCCTGGGCTTCATTCCAAACTGATTAAATCTCAATCCCTCAGGGTGGGACCTAGGCAATAGAATTATTTAAAGTCTCCCCATGGGACTCTAATGCAAAGTCAGAATTTAGATCCACTGGGATAATAGTTAATGGCTCCATTTTGCATAAGCCCAGTCAGCCATGTAGTTCCGTATCCTAAGAACACAAGAAAGCACACACACACACAAAAGCCTCACAACTCAAATTGTGGGCCAAGAATTGACAGTATTAGCATCACCTGGGAGCTCGGTTAAAAATACAAAGTCTCAGGGCACACCTTGGACTTACTGAATCGGAATCTGCATGTTAACAAGATCCTCAGGGTAATTTGGATGAACATTCATCTTGGAAAGTGCTGAATTAAGGCAAAAATTCTGTTTTCTCAACAATCTTTCAGCCCACAGAGAAAATGCACGTAAATACAGATAATTATAAAACATTGTGGAAGTTCCATGATGAGAGATATACAAATTATTCAAGCTGAACCTATTACCTCCAGGAAGATTAATGAAGTGAGTGGTGCTGAACAAAAAATGTACATGAAGAGTACAGATTAATCAGGAAGAACAGACAGCAGCAAACAGTCCAGTGTGACTAGAAAATAAAGTGGACACAGAAGTGTTAGAACTGAGACAGGCTGCACTTGCCCAGATCCAAAGGATTCTAGAGACTTCAAGAGTCAAGTCTTGGTCATCTCTTTCTGCTTCAAAGAGAATATTCTTCCAAGATGATGATCTTCAAATTGGCCAAGGTAAAGTTTGCTCACAAAGGTACTTTGGAAATAGAAGGAAACAATTAAATTAATTGTTTTAATAGTGGAAAAATGAATGGACTTGATTAACCGGTGAACTTTCCTAAATATTTCCTTATGCTATCTGTATTAGCAAGCTAGGGCTCCTATAACAAAATACCACAGACTGGACAGCTTAAACAATGGACATTTATTTTCTCACAGTTCTGGAAGTCCAAGATCAGGGTTAGTGCCTGGTGAACCTTCTCTTTCTTTCCTGCAGACAACTGTCTTTTCTGTGTCCTCACATGGCCGTTCCTTTGTCCATGTACAGAAAGAGAGAGAGAGAGAGAGAGAGAGAGAGAGAGAGAGAGAGAGAGAATATGAATCTTATGGTCTCTTCTTCTTTTAAGGATCCAAGTTATATCTGATTAAGGCAGCCCCAGTGAACTAATACACCACCCATCACAATTCTCAAGGGAGCATCAATGGAAAGGTTATTAGGCTTAAAAAAAAGTTTTCCCAGCCGGGCTCGGTGGCTCAGCCTGTAATCCCACGCCTTGGGAGGCTGAGGTGAGTGGATTGCCCGAGCCCGCGGGTTCGAGACCCGCCTGGGCTAGTTGGCGAGACCTCACCTCTACAATAAATCAAAAAATTAGCCGGGCGTGGTAGCGCACGCCTGTAGTTCCAGCTACTCGGAAGGCTGAGGCGGAAGGATCGCCGGAGCCCAGCAGGTCGAGGCTGCAGTGGCCGGGAGCGGCTGCTGCACTCCAGTCTGGGC
>CAUYQG010006153.1:0-24054 GCA_963574415.1 Tarsius wallacei
ACCTTAATGGTGAGGTGAGTCTCTGAGGATGGGGAGACACCTCTTATCAACAAGGGTACCTGAACGAAATATTTTTGTATGCCTAACCCCTAACTGTACCCCACAATAACATAATAAAATAAAATAAAATATAAAAAAAAATTAAAAAAAAAAATTAAAAAAAATAAAAGGAGGTCAAATCATCATTGAGAATTATCAATTTAACTCACTAGTATAAAGATATTTAAGTAGTCCTTAGAAACAGATGGATAATATTTAGTTGTTAACTGTCTTTGCGTCCTCTTCCCTCACATTCTATTTTATTTTTGTATGTGCTAATAGGAATAAATAAGAATTCTACAGCTTTGAAAATAGGTTGAACTATCCATATTAGTTTCTAGTTTACTGGTGGAATGAAAAATATAGTTATATCAATAAACACACATAAGGGTAGGGAAAGATCTTTTAAACATATCCCAGAACACAAAAGTCATAGTGGAAGATACTGATGCATTATATGATGTCAAAATTCTAAATTTCAGGATCCATTAAAAACAAAGTTAAAAAATAGAGGTTATATATTTGGAAAAAATATTTTTTGAAATGTAGATAAAATATTTGTATCAAGAATGTATATTTGTAAAACTCTACAATTAAAAAAGATAACTTAAAAATGAGCACAGGATAAGAAAAGGAAGTTCATAGAACAGCTCAGAAGACCAATAAACATGTAAAACTATGCTTGGTATTACTAGTATTTAGGGGAAAACAACATAAATAAAATGATTCTAGCTTTGCTAGAATCTCTTGGTCAAAATTAAAAATATTGATCAAATTGAGTCCTGGCAAAGATGTACAGAAATATTATGAAGGGACTACAAATGGGAACACTTTGGAAGAGCAATTTGTCAGTATCTAGCAGTATCTTAAATGTATACAAGGGGGGCCCCAAAAAACAGAATTTATTTGTGAAAAAAAATTGTGTATTTATTCTCACATTTTACAGATCGGTCACCTTAAAAATACCTCCATTTGATGAAATACACCTTATCAAGATGCTTTTTCCACTGCTCAAACAGTTTTTGAACTCAATATTGATGTCTTTTAGTGCTTCTCCCTGCTTTTTATTTCACCTCTTCTATGTCAGCAAAATGTTTCCCTTTGAGGACTTTTTTCATTCTGGGCAATTTTTTTTTAAAGTTGCTTGGGGTGAGATCCAGTGAACAGGGATGGTGAGGCTTGGGGGTCATGCTGTCTTTTGGTCAAAAACTGCTGAACACTCAGCGTGGTATGGGTAGGTACGTTGTCATGGTGGAAGAACAGTCACCTATTTGCCAAAACTTGGGATGTTCCTTCCACAAATCATGATGCAACCTTCTCAAAACTTTCAGATAAAAACTGTAGTTGACCAGTTGATCTGGAGAAACAAATTCGGAGTGCACTACAAGGGGCCTGCCCTCCAAAAGATAATTCTGGTTTGTTTTTGTTTTTGTTTTTTAAGTCTCTCCATGTACATTTTGATTCAGAAATTCCACTTTTAGTATGTATATACTTGCATATGTTTGCAAAGATATGTTCATTTTCATATTCTTTGTAACAGCTAAAGAAAAAAATTAAATGTTAATTAAATAAATGATCATAGAGATACATTCTATGTACTTATACTACACAGCATGAAAAACAAAATTTAGAACATGCAGCTAAGTAAAAAAAATGCAATATGTTATGGTTCTATTTGCATTTAAATGTACAAAACTTTTTTCCCATGTTTTAAAATGAACACAGAAAAATACCAATGACATTAATAACAGTGGTTCATTTTGAAAAAGAAAATCAGATTGCAGGGACCTGGGAGGGAGGAAAGGTTTGTAAAAATGGGAAAACAAGCACTCATTTATCCATTCCTATTGAAATTTTTCACAGTGACATACTAGCCATATATTACTTTTGTATCTAAAATTTGCTTCTACAAATTATAGAAGAAAAATAGAAGATCAAACACTATTTCCACGATTACCCGATATAAAGGTATTTATCTGATTCTCTTATTCTATCCTCTCAGTGCCCAACAAACTCCTGTTTAACAAAGCCTTTTTTTTAACTAATTCCTAATCAGAAGTATTCTGTTCCCAGATCTTCGTTCATTCTTCCAATATAGCTTTTAACCCATTGCTTTATAAAAAGGTTGACTTTCCCTTTCATCTTTCCTAAAGCAATGAGTTTTTCAAAGCCAAGAAATCTGAATCTAGAGTCTCTAACATGGAGTTTGACCCATGAATGAAGAATTGAATGAATAAAGTCAGTGTCTGTGGCTCCTTGTAATTTATTACTCCTAACAGAGATTTTTTTACTCAAGTCTTGCTTCTCTTGTTTTCTGTCAAATTCGCTCAACCCCAGGCCTGAGTAGGCCCTATTTCCATTCTTACCTTCTTGATCACACTCTCAGACTTGAGCCTGCTGTAATAAGAGAGCATTATATGATGGGATTAGAAAGTCTTTAAAGTCAACAGTTAAGTCATATAGATTTTTTAATCTTCCAGATCTAGTGGAGTTTCTGTCACATGGCAAGTGTGAATAAATGAATGAATGAAAACTAATACTAGTGAAGTTCAAGTAAACTTAGCCTCAAAATCCTGACAAATACCACTTTCTAAAGAAAATCCTCACTGATCCTCAACCCACACCAACACCCAACATCTCAAACTTATATTCTATAAAATTGAGCTAACTACTCTTGTGCCTGGGTAATATTTGGATTAAAATAAATTAACCTTGTATGGCAATCACCTGACCTTTGCTGAAAAACTATTACTTTCACTTTATGTACAATTTTAGTGGAACAATGTAGTAGTTAAAATTATGGTTTCTAGAGTCAGACACTTGAGTTTGACACTTTACTTACTCATTGTGCCAGCTTGTTTGGAAGAGCTACTTACTTTTTTTTTGAGTCTCAGTCTGTCACCCAGGCTGGAGTGCAGTGGCACACTCACAGCCACCCCAGCGTCAACCTGCTGGGCTCTGGCGATCCTTCCACCTTAGTCTTCCAAGTAGCCGGAACTACAGGGGTGCACTACCACACCTGGTTAATTTTTGTTTTATTATAAAGACGAGGTCTCACCAAGTTGCCCAAGCTGGTCTCAAAGCCATGGGCTCAGGCAATCCACTCACCTCGGTCTCCCAAAGCACTGAGCCCAGCTGCTACTTACTCTTATACATTCTTTTTATCATCTAAAAAATGGAAATTAGAGCATCTATCTCAAGGGCTGTTATGGCTCAATGCAGACAAAGTGTGGATCACCTGGCATCTGTTCAAGTGAAACCAACTATATTGTTCTTGTTGTACTTGGTTTTCTTCTTCACAAAAGAAAAGTAGAAATTAGAAAGAAAGGGTCTAAACTTGTAAGAGAAATCAAGGATGAATAAGAGAAAAAGTTTCTGGAATGTATAAATAGTATTTATCAGTAGTCCAGTTTAGCTCCACAAACAGTCCTGGAAGTGCTAGGAGAACTACCGCACAGGGCAAACATTGCTGTCAGCATTCATGTCCAAGAGAAAACAATGAGGGTTCTTCTTACACTGTTTGAAAAGGCAGGAAAGTTTACATGACAATAGATTTTTAAATACTGATTTGAGTGGCTATTACAATAACTGTCCTTAAGAAGAGACTTCTGTTTGTTGGGGAAATATTTAAATTATTTCAATAAGGGTAGGTTAGTTGCTAGAGATCATAGGTGTCAGCTGGTCCCTGGACTATAAAGTAAAAAAAAAAAGCCTACCCTCTATGACAGGAAGAAAAAGTTGGTCCTGATTGGGAGGTGACCTAAATGGGGAGTGACGGAAGTGAGAAAGTAAAAAAGTAAGCAATACTGTGGACCAGTAAGAAACCCCTTTTAAAATTCTCCCAGTATTTGGTGAAATCTACAAAAATCATCAAAGAGATTGTATAACTAGATGTCTTCTAGAAACTGATAAGGTCATTAATTTCTAAAACTGGAAGATGCAGGAGCCAGAACTTGTAGAATTAGTGGCAAGATCCTGGCTTTGCCCTGCGATATAAATTGGGGAGAGACTAAAATTTCAACTAGAACACAGGGTATGTGGAACCACATCCCAAATACATAATGTAAGATAATCCACATAATATAATTGTAAAAGTTCCTCACCAAAAAATTATTTAGGCTAGGCACAGTGGTACACGCCTATAATCCTAGCACTTTGGGAAAAAGTGCCAAGACAGAAAGATTGCTTGAGCCCAAAAGTTCAAGAGCAGCTTGGACAACATAGTAAGATCTCATCTCTACAAAAAGAAAAAAAATTAGCTAAATGTGGCAGCATGCATCTGTAGTCCCAGCTACTCAGGAGGCCAAGGAAGGAGAATTGCTTGAGCCCGGGAGTCCAAGGCTTCAGTGAGCCATGATCAAGACGCTGCACTCCAGACCGGGTGACAGGGTGAGAACCTGAGTAAAAAAAAATTAAAATTAAAAAAGATTATCTGATGATTAGTGAGGCTGAACACTTTTTCATGTTTCTGTTGGCTGCCCAAATATCTTCTTTTGAGAAGTGTCTATTCTGTCTTTTGCCCACTTTTTAATGGGGCTGTTTGTTTTTGTTTTGTTTTGTTGCCTTTCAGTCATTTCAGTTCCTTGTAGATCCTGGATGTTAGGCCTTTGCCAGATATACAGTTGGCAAATATTTTTTCCCATTCTGTGGGCTGTCTCCCCACTCTCTTGATGATTTCTTTTGCTTTGCAGAAACTTTTCAGTTTAATGTGGCCCCACTTGTCTATCTTATCTCTTATGGATGGACATCTGGGGTTTTGATCAGGAGTTGGTTGTCTCACTAATCATCAGAGAAATACAAGCCAAAACCACATTGAGATACCAACTAACCCCAGTATGAATGGCCATCACTAATAAAACAAACAACAACAGATGCTGGCAAAGATGCAGAGAAAAGGAAACACTTCTACACTTGGGAATGCAAACTAGTTCTAAAGTCTAAAAGTACTAGAAATTGACCTTCCATATACCCAGCAATCCCCTACTGGGAATTCAAATCATTCTACAAAAAAGATACCTGCATGCACATTTTTATTGCATCATTATTCACAATAGCAAAATAATGGAACCAACCCTGCTGCCCATTGAAACTGGACTGGATTTAAAAAATGTGATACATACACACAATAGAATATTATGCAGCCATAAAGAAAGACAAATTTATGGACTTCACAGTAACTTGGATAGATTTATAACCTATAATACTCAATGATCTATCACAGAAACAAAGAACGAATACCACATGTTCTCACTCATAAACGGACCCTGAGCATTAACCATAATACTATAAGAAAAGGACTGGCAATAGCGGGATACTACCGGGGTTTGAGGAGGGGGAGGAAGACACAACATCAATAAGATTATCTGATCTCAAACCAGGCAAAGTGGAGACCAAAGGGAGGCCCAATCTTTACCTGTACAATGACCATTTGAGTACCTAATCCTGAATTGTATCCCACATCTATAAAATAAAATAAAAATAAAAAGATTCAAATCCCATTCAAAAAGTGTTGGCATATAGTGACTGAGTTATGTTCTTCAGAATAATTTCCACATAGGAATGGCAATCTCTGGATATAATGTTCCTTTCAGTATTCCCAAGACCTGGCTTTGTTCTCACATCCTAGCTCACTCTGAGAGAGAGGTGTATATGTGAAAAAGGCTTCATATTTCCTAGGCTGTGTGAAGGTCAAGGCCTCTATGTTCATCTCCTTTCACACTGACTGAAGTCAGCAACATGTGTGCCTCGAAAGTAACACTGCGAAGAATGGATTCTGGGACATGAGGACAGGGTGCCGCCGCCTCAGGCTTCTTTTAATAGCTTCTTTCCGGAAACAACTCTCAAACCATTCCAGGCTACTTTGTTTCCAGACAGCTCTGGAGGTCAAACAGCAAGAAAAAGAAAAGAAAAAAAAAAGAATCAAAGGCTAATTCCCTGAGTCATCGTGTTCCAGCCACCTTTGCTTCTGTTCTTACCTCTTTGCAGTTCAGATTGTCACCACCCACTAGTGAGGTTGAGACGCCCACAGCTGAGCCATTGTCCTGGACATGGAGTAACTTGAGGCTCTGACAGGCCATGACTGGAAGGAGCGAAGTTTTGCTGTCTAAATTGGCACTCCAACAGCCACTTATTCCCAGAAGCTGAAGGTCCACACCTAAGAACAGGCTCCAGAACAGAGTCCTGTTTTCTAGAAGAGGGAACAGGAGTTCCTCCAGTCTTCAGAACTTAACTTGCTCCCTTGACAAAAGGCAAACTGAATAAACATGTATTCAGCACTTACTATATATTAGGTACTAGGCCAGGCACTTAGCATATTACCTTATTAAATCCTCACATCAATCCCAGCATTTTGGGAGGATGAGGCAGGAGGGTAGCTTGAGGTTGGGAGTTTGAGACCTGCTTGGGCAACAGAACAAGACACTGTTTCTACAAAAAAATTATTCAGTCATGGTGACACCCGCCAGTAGTCCCAGCTACTCAGGAGGCTGAGGTGAAAAGATCACTTGAGCCCAGGAGTTCAAGGTTACAGTGAGTTATGATCATGCCACACTCCCACCTAGGTGACAGAGCAAGATCCTGTCTCTAAAATACAAAACCAAACAAAAATATTCACAACAAATCTAAGTAGGAGTTCTGCTCCCATGTTAGAGGAAAGCTTTGCTGTCCATTAGGATCCTTTTAACACTGCATAAAAGAATTCCCACCTGACAATGGTTTTAACATTTTTGGTGAAGTAGTTAAAAGCACAGGCTCTAAAGACAGAATGCCTGTTTTCGAATTCTCACTCTACTGTTTAATGTGTGTAACTTTGGGCAATTTACTTAAAACATTTTATGCTTCCACTTCCTCGTTTTTAAAATGGGAAAATAACTGTACTTTCACCATAGGATTGCTGTGAGGAAAAAATGTGTTGAAACATGCAAAGAATAGAGCCTGACAAGCACAAGCCTGGGGTCTTCTGTGATGTCAGTGGTGTCTTCAGTGAGATGACTGTCAGTCCCACAGGAAAAGATACAGGCACAGTTTCAGGCAGCACATGTAGAAATAACATCTGATCAAAGAAAAATTTTAAAAAGAGGATTGTTTACACCCATGCTTCACATTTTAAGAAGGAAGAAAGTCTTCCCCAACTAACTTTTCCTTATGTTCTTCAGACAATAAGGGAGATCATAAAAGCAAAAATCAAGATTCTCAGGCTCTAGTATAGTTTCTGCTGGTGAAGAAAAAACAGAGAGTATGACAGATAACTGATGTTTATAAAACAAACATGTAAGGAAATTGATTTTCAAAGTTTTGTTTAAGTTGCCTACAGTCTCAAAACTTAGTACAGGGCAGAAATGGAATGTGAAAACAAGTCTGAAACTTCTGAGATGTCACTTCCTAGGTGACTACACACAGGTTGTATTGTTTTGCTATAGCTGCTGTAACAAAGTATCACACACTGGCTGGAGCTTAAATAACAGAAAGTTACTGTCTCAGTTATGGAGGCTAAAAGTCTGAGGTCAAGGTGTCAGTAGGATTGGTTCCTTCTTAGGGTTGTGAGGGAGGGACCTATTCCATACCTCTCCCCTAGCTTCTGACGGCTTGCTGGCAATCCCTGGCATTTCTTGGCTTGTAGAAGCATCACCTCAATCTCTGCCTTCACCTTTACATAGCATTCTGTGTTGTGTGTGTGGGGAGGGGGGTGTCTCCATATTTTCCTCTTATTAGAACACTAACACTGTTGACATCAATTTAGCCTGAGTACCTCCACTAAACTGAGATCTATCTCCAAACAAGGTCACATTCTGAGCTACTGAGAATTAGGACTTCAACACATGAATTTGGCAGAGGGGGACAAAATTCAACCCATAATGCAGGTGAAACTACTTTAAATGGAGACCAAGAATCCAGTGGTTTAATGTACATACCCTTAGCAAAAAAAAAAAAAAAAAAAAAAACCTGGGGGCAGGGGTGACATTTTTCTACTTATCCACTTGTTAAGGAATTAATATAAAAGGACTGGTTAAAACAAAAGCATCTTTAAACATACTATGGGGGAAAAAACCACATTAATTAAGCTCAAAAGTAGATATTCCTTCAACCTAACTATAACTATTTTGAGAAGAAAAAATAAGATTTTTGTTCCTTTGCATCTTTCTTGTTTCTGAAAAGGCATAATGCATTATTCATAATGCAATAATGCCTTGCTTGATGGAAACACTTTTAACTAAAACCTTCAGGGAAAGAAAGCATGGAACACAGGATCTTATCTTTCTTCTTACTTTATAAGATAAGAGGTCAAGTATTTAAGGATTCTAAAGTCCAGTCTATTGAGGACAAAAGTTTGTTCTTAAATGAACTGTTATTGTAGGGTCCTCTTCCCACTAAACTGAGTCATGCCATTGGTAACTAGCATATGAGGCAAGAACTCAAAGGGCCACACTTGGAAAAAAATCAACTTCTTTATTTCTTAATGTTGAGATGACTGTTTGTAACAGCTAATATTAGATAATTGAAATATGTCAGTCATAGAAGGACAAGCACTGCATGATTACTCTTATATGAGACATCTAAGAGTACAGAGGTAGACAATAGAATGATGATTACCAGGGGATGCAGAGAAGAGGATATGGGGAATTGTTTAATGGATACAAAGTTACAGTTATACAAAATGAGTGATTTCCAGTGATTTGCTGTACAACATAATTCCCATAGATGACAATAAGGTATCACACACTTAAAAATTTGTTAAGCACTATCGACAGACTATCTCTTCAGAATAAGCAGCAACCATGGTAGATTTTATCTGAAAAAAGAAAAAGAAGATTTTAGGTTAGAAAAAGAATCAACTCACACAAAAAATCAGAAAAAATACTGAGTTAAATAAAGCAGATACCTTTACAAGTGAAAGGAAAATTTTTTTTCTTCTTTCATCAATAAAACCATTGTGCTATTATAAAAAAATAATTTGTTAAGCATGTAGATCTCATGTTATGTCCTCACCGCAAAAAAAGGAGGGGATACAAGACCACTTTTGAAGGTAATGAATATGTTTATTACCTGAATATGGTAACAGTAACATAAATATATACATTTGTCCAAACTCACCAAATTATATACATATAATAAATGTGATTTTTGTATACTGATTATACCTCAATAAAGACGGGAGAAAATAGTATGTAGTAAGCACTTACTGTGTGCTAGGCAAAGCAAGGTACCTTCATGAGTTACTTAATTTACTGCTCAAGCAACGATTTAATGAGGAAGAAATTATATCCATTCCCATGTTCAGGTAAAAAGGCTAAAGCATAGAATGATTGTGCAAAACCATTACTTACTAGTGAGTGGCAGAACCAAAAGTTTCAACCTGAATCTGCTTGATTTCAGAGCTCACACTCTTGAAAAAACAAGCCTTGGCATCAGCTGGACTAACTGCCAAATACTAGTTTTGCTACTGGCTCTGGAACTTTGGAAAATCTCTTCTTTGTAAAAGTTTGGAGAAAGCCGTCACATAGGGGAAATTCCCTTAGACCTCTCTTTTTTGAATCAAAAACATTTTACCATACACGGCATTTGTCTTAATATGAGAAGTAATTAATCTTGATTACAGCATCACCAAATAAAGAGTCATTGTCTAAATCAGGGTTTGTTTTGAGGCCCACACCTTCAATGAATGCTTGGTATATAGCTCCTCTTCTGTATTTGTCTTATATTTTTTTACCAGTGTTATATCTTAGCTTATAAAAGAAACTCAGTTGCCTTCTGCACCAGCCTCCTTTCTTTCTGTTGGCTATTTTCTGCTTATGATGCTTTTACATTTATATCTTTTATCCACTTAGGGTCTATCCTTATTTAGTTTAGTTTAGTTTTTTTTTTTCCTTTTTATCCCACATACTGAGTCCATTTAACCAAACTTCATCTGCTAAATAATTTGTTCCTTCCCCCACTGATTTGTGACTTCACCATATATACATGCAACTTTCTTACATATATATTATATATATTATATTAATATATAACATATATTATATATTATATTAATATATAACATATATATATTATTTTATATATAACATTCTACATTTGCAATTCTACATTGTTTTACCCAATATAATGTTGTTTTATTACCATGCCCTTGTAAAACATCCTAATATCTGGTAGGGCAAGTACAACCTCTTCATTCTTCTATTTTATGGTTTACCTAGTGTGTTGAGGAAACAGGTAACTCAAACTGTGTTTCTTCTCTGTTCTCATACCATAACAATAATCAGCACAGAAGATTTCTGTGACCAAATGGGGGGGGCAGTTCTCCCCATGTGTCAGGCAAGCAATCAGTTCTGCAGTGGACATCAGCTGTTTGTCCTCCATTTCAGTTTGATACTATCTACCTGAAGATAGCCAGAAACCACAGTTTGAAGGCTCAGTCCCACAAGATCACCCCCTTCAGTCACAAGTCTGGGCCTCTGGAAATTTTGACTGGTTTCAACTGGTTTCAAGTTGGGGTTCCCAAGATCCTCTCTTCAGGTTTGATTAAATTGCTAGAATGGCTCATGCAACTCAGGGAAACTTACTTAACATCCACTAATTTATTATACAGGACATTACAACAGATACAGATGAAGAAATGCATAGAGTGAAGCATGTGGAAAGATGTGCTGAGCCTCCATTCCCTCCCCAAGTTCCCCCACCCTCCAAGAACCTCCATGTGTCAGCTATATGGAAGCTCTTCAAACTCTATCCTCTTGAGTCTTTTATGGATACTTCATTGGATAGGCATAATTGACAATTATACAGGAATGTGACTGGACCAAAAGGGTATGATCTAGCACTAATGGACTCAGGGGGGAAACCCAGCAAGACCTGTCCAGATTCTTCTTGGCCTTTTTGGGCAGAGTTTCTTTCTCCAGGGTATGGGACAGGACTTCTTCTGAAATGGGGATCTTATGACCTACAATCAGAAAAGGTACATCAGAGAATATTTTTATGGCCAGCTCCAAGACAGAAAGACAGGGGAAGATTCGTTGGAACAGTTGAAAAGAGGGCAGGAGAAAGGCAGAGAGAGAATATTCTGTTTCCTGAGGACTGTTTCTAAGGCCTAAAACATACCAGTATTCTAACAAAACATTATAACAAGGGCCATGGTAGCTATGATTCCGGAACTACGGATGGAAGCATATATTTTTTTTTCACACTTAGCCATGTGTGGTCCATTATTCACATAATTTTGAATAGGCTTGGTAGCTTTTTCTCTTTTTCCACATTCTAGGACAGCTTTAATAAACTAGGAATTAACTGGTCCTTGAAATCATGGTAGAAGTCATCTAGAAAACCATGATGGTTGGATGTTTGAGGTGGGCAATAAGTTTTGACTATCTTAATTTCTTCAATATTTATTAGTCAGTTCAAGTTCTAGATTTCCTCCTGCACACATTAGATTTTGTGTTTTTCTAAAACTTGTCAATTTTATCTAATTTTTCAAAATCATTATAACTCTGATTTTAGATATTTTTATCCATTTTTAAAACTGTTTGTTTACAATATATAGGGGATTTTTTGTTCAGTTTGTCAGATGTTTACCTATAATATTAATTCTTCCAAAGAATAAGCTATTGGGTTCATTAGTCCTCTCTCTGGTTTACTGCTATTATTCTTATTCTCTAATGCATCTATTTTAAAGATGTGGTATACAATTCAGGATTAGGTATACAAGTGGTCATCATACAGGTAAAGTTTGGGCCTACCTGTGGTCCCCACTTCGCCTGGCTTGAGATCAGTTACCCTTATTAATGCAACATGCCGCCCAACCCCCAGCAGTTTCTGGCTGCTGTCAATCTCTTTCTTATAGTATTATGGTAAATGTTCAGGGTTCACTTAAGAGTGAGAATATGGTATTCAGTTCTTTCTTTCTGTGATAAATCACTGAGTTTGGTAGATTCTCTAAATCCATCCAAGTTGCTGCACAGTCCATAATTTTGTTCTTCTCTTTCCGGTTTCTTTCTGTTTGTTCTGTTTCTTTCTTCTAACTTGATAGTTGAATGCCTAGCTAAAGTTATTATCATATATTAAATATCATTAATATTTATACAAATATGATTAACTCCAAGCAATACTCAATTTCCATTCATTAGTTTTTAAGTGCTAGATTATCCTGTAAAACTTAATTTAATTTAAAAATATATGGGTTTTTAAACTCTTTTAAAAATAATTTTTGAGTATGTTGCATTATAATTACAAAGCAATCTATATTATATATATTAATAGATCCAATAAAATTGAGTGAAGCTTACTTTGGGGTCTATTTTATTGTGTTCTTTTAAGTGTTCTGTATAGACTCTACTACAATAGCTCCTAACCAATCTACCCGCAGACACTTTGGTTGAAAACTAGCCTGTCTCCAGAGCACAGATTTTTCTTGTTTATACAAAAAAAACTGTCTTCTTAACATAAAGCTCTGTACTTAAAATACTATCCTGCCCAACCTCTACTCTTACTGTATAAAACTTTATACTGCCTTCCCACTGTTTCTAGGATGAAGACCACATGGCCTAAAACCTGTACCTACCTTTGTAGTCTTATATTCCACCATATCCCCCTCATGCATAGTACTCCAGCTATCATATGTTTTAGCTCAACTGCGTAAGACTCCCTCCTTCCATGAGGTCTTTGCACTTGGTGCTCCCACTGCAAAGAAAGTTTGTCTTCAACTCCCTTTGCCCAGTTAACTCATACCTTTTCTTCAGATTTCAATTCACGAAAGCCTTCTATGGCCTCATGTCTAGTTCAGCACCTCCCTCCCATCACAAGCCCTTAGAGAATATCCTGCTCCCTTATTACATTTATTATAATTCTAATTGTATATTTCCTTGTGCTATCTTTTAATGTATAACTCCTTCACTAGTATATATGTGCCAGTAAACCTGAAAGTGTCTATTTTTGTTCTCTGAAATTTTATTCCCTGTTCCAAATATATTATCTCAACAAATGTTTATTGAAGGACGAGCGAGCAATATAGAATGGAAAACAAATCAGACATTTCAGAGCTGTTATAAGTATATTTGACCTACTGGTTACTATGCACTGTGAAATAATCTAGCCAATGCCCACCCCACCCCCTATATTTCTCAACCACCTCCCAGAGATGTTAGGAAGACTAAATTGGATGAATAGCAAGTTTACTCTTAAGTATATATCAAAAAACTTGTAATACTACATATATTCCAGGAAACATGTTAAAAATTTCCTTAGCTTTGTTAATTATAATAAGCATATTAACAATAATAGAATGGAGACATTAACTATGTATATTCATACATTAACTACTATAAGTCAAGAAAATAAACAAGATGTCCCTACACATAACAACATGGATGAATCTCACAAAAATTAATGTTGAGCCAAAAACATTCATAAAAGAATGTGTATTGTTTCATTTACATGAAGTTCAAAAAGAGTCCAAATAAACATACAGTATTTCGGGTTGTATATGTTGGTTAGGATAATGGAACAGAGAATTAGAAACTGATTAGAAATTGTTACATGGAAAGTTATGTGGCAAGTTTTGAGGGAAGGACGGACATTGTTTTATTTCTTGACCTGAGAAGTGACTATATGGGTGTTTGGTTTATAAAACTTCATTAAATTGTGCATTTATATCTTGTATACTTTTCAATGTGTGTTTTATTTTACCTTAGAAGAATAAAAGATTTAAATGTAATAGCATGTAAAATGCCAAGACATAAAATAAATGATAGTTACACTCAACAAACCCCTCAGATACACTCTGGTTGGTTAAGAGGGTTGAGATCTAGAAATTTTGTCTGGGATACGTTAAAGAGAATTTTTATAGCAAGATTATGTATTAATATGGGCAGAAAGCTTCATTTGGTAAACACAGGAGCTTAAGCAATTTTTGAGTACCATATACAAAAGAAAACCTGGGTCATGGTTTGGGGAGAAAGAGGTAAATACTTAAATTGCTCTAGGCAAGAGAGTAAAAACAATTGGAGGGAATGGAGCTGACAGCCAATTAAGTGAGATAACAGGTCTCCAGGGAGAAAAAGAAAGCTCTAATTATCATATGGCAACCTCCAGGACCTAAGATGAGCCCAGACTCCCTGAGAGACTAGTAATAGATGAAAGTTTGTAATGGTGTTTAGTACTCAATTTTAACTTGCCTGGTGTTCATTCATAGGTGATGTGATTCCATTTCTCAAAATTTCAGTTAAGTCTAGCCACACATGACTGTCTTACAATTGGTAGCGTTATGAGGAAATGCAGTAATAGATATTGTGCCCAACATGAACCAAGACATGCAGAAAGAAGACAGCAGTCACAGAAGCAAGAAACACATAGAGATCAGGAAGTCCCTAGACAAGGGAGGAGGATGTTGGAGAGATGCTGGTAAAAAGATAAAAAAATTTTAATTGGATAGGAAGAATAAGTTCAAGAGATCTATTGTACAACATGGTGACTATAGTTAATAACCATGTGTTGCATTCTTGAAAATCACAAAAAGAATAGATTTTATGTGTTCTCACCACAACAAAATGATATATGAGGTAGTGCATATATTAGCTCAAATTAGTTATTCCACAGTGTATACATATATCACAACCTCATGTTGCATATGATAAAAGAAAAAAAAATCCCATGTATGGAGGAGACTTAAGCAAGCAAACACCAGGAGAAACACAAGTTTCCTGAAGTTCCCTGGGGATCTTGGAAGAAGCTGGATTTTCTGCAACATGTGGAATGGGACTCAAGCTACTCAAATATTTTGGGAAAGGGTGATCCCAGTGGTCTGGAGGACTTGCAAGTACAAAGAAATTGACACTTTGTCATCCCCACTGACATGCATGGCCTGACAGTACAAGGTTTTTACAAATAGCCTTATATAGGTCTTAGTAAAAAATAATAAATGAAGATCATTTCAAAGAGAGCTTCTAGGGCCGTAAAATCAGGATCCCGTAATGCTATGATCAAAAATTAAAGTTCACCCATAAGATGAAATAGTCACTCAAGAGAGCTATGTTTTCCTAAGGATATACAGGATGTAGCCACTCACAATCACGATAGTTAACTCATAATAATCCATGATTAGTGATGTGGGAAAGTAAATAAATGTCTCAAAGTTTAATAACAACAACAAAAGGATAAATAACCCTGGTCCCATAGAAAAAAAATGTCCTAAAAGCAGTTTAGTGACCTAAAAAATCCCAGGTTAATAGCTTTCTGGAGAAGAAAAGAACAAAACAGGCAAGCATCTGATTAAATCAAAGGATTGAAGCAGATAAGTATCATTCATGCTGCCCAGAAAACTGTGTTGTAGTCAGGTCAACTCCTGGAGTTCTGTTCCCTCCCATAACTTTTCTTATTATTCACCCTAGAGAAGTTATACAAAGGTCTTGTGTGTGTGTGTGTGTGTGTGTGTGTGTATACACATGTCCCCTTGTTGGTGACTCTCTGATCTCAACAACAGCAAAATTCAGAAGAAACCTCCTTCAAGCTCTTAGAGTATCCACCACAGACAAGCAGTAGAAGAATTTCATTTTTTCTACCCAAATAGAACCATCTGGGATGAAGAGGGTGTCATGCAATATTATCGCCAAAGCAACGTGTTTTTCCTTTCTGTGTCCAGAAACACCACATCCACTTCCATCCATATTCCCCAAAGACTAGTAACTGATTATTGATATTAAAAACTCCAAGCAAATAATGAACATATAATATGTTTGGGAATCTAAAATTAGCCTTCTGGTGAGTCCCCAATTTTCATACATGGGTCAAATGTCCAGTCTTCCAACTCTGTGGTATCTGAACCTGGCATTATGGGAATGTATCAAACCTCCCTTTGAAGTTTATCTTGTATAAAGATAAACTTAACCAGGCAGTGACTTCTCTGAAGAAATTTGAAGGAGGAAAAGCTGGGTCTAGACACTCTATATTTCACATTGTCCTTCTAATCTTTAATGTCAAAAGTCCCATAAGCTAATAACCAGAAGAAAGTAATAATGAAAAGATTATTTTCCTTTTTTAATTTTCCTTATAAGCACAATTAAAATAAATCACCTCTGAGATGCTAGAACTAGGAGATTTTAATAGGAAAAACTCTCTCACTTGGAGGTGGGTCCTTTCTTTTTTCTTAAACAGTATCTTCCTCCATGGGCTTTATTACTGAGAATCATAAAATTATCCCATCTGCTCCTCTATTGAGTTTTCATTCCTTTAGTCCTGCATGTTACCTGCTCAAAATATGATAGCCTCACATTTCTTCTCTTTTATTTCTAAAAATGTCCTCAGTGCTTCAAAGGCTTCTTTGTTCACACACACAATTTCTAAGATATTAAGGGACCCAAGAAAAGAACCATAATCTAGGCAACCCCAGGCACATCTAAACTGAACAGAAGAAAAGTGTCATTTTCTGACCTCTTTTGGAAAGGTTCAATCACTTCAACCTGGTATTTAGGTCTCTACCATCACTGGAGGTCAGACAAAAGCTGGGAGTCAGAAAGTCAAAGCTTGATGTAAAATTAAATCAAAAGAGTATATTTGGTGTGAAAATCTTGTTGCAATAAATCAGGCAACTGCCTACTAGCAGGATTAAAGAGTGAAAAAACACTAGGCTAGAAATTCAAAAACTTGGGTTCAGTCCCAGTTCAACCAAGAACAGACCAGTGTGACTTTGTAAAGATCACATGACTTATTTGAATCTCATTTTCTTTATTTGTAAAGAGGGGATAACAATGTTTACCTTGACAGTTACAATATGAATCAAATAAGGTTACTGATGTAAAAACTCCAAGCATATAATAAACGCCCAATAAATGTTTTGGAATCTGAAACTAGCTTCCTGGTGAGCCCCCAGTTTTCATACATGGGTCAAATTTCCAGTCATCCAACTCTGTGGTATCAGAACCTGGCATTATGGGAATGTGTCAAGCCTCCTAAAGAATACAAACCATAGTTTCCTTATATGACAAATCTCACAGGCCTTTACCATAATTATGCCAGTTACCAAACTAGGTGACAACCAGAATCTTCATTCCTTTGTAACTATCACAGGACTTAGCATAGCTCTCGGAGTACAAGCAGGATTTTGACACATGTAAAAAATTTATAAAAATATTTAAGAAGAAACTGAAAGAACTTTGTCACTGAATATACTGGGCTAAAAATAGTGGTGAGATATTCAAGTCAATCAAATAATTTGTCTCCTAGTTATGAACTCCTTGGCAAGTACAGTTCATGTGTTAAAGTAAATGGCACTCTTTTCTAGCTAACTAGGAAATAAAGCATCCCTTAAAAAGTAATAGAGATCTTTTCTACATAGAAGTAGTTATCCAAAATAATCGTAATAATAACAGACATGTTGTGCAATACAACAGAAGTATTAATAAACAAAGCATATTCTAAGTTTTTATAAAATCCTCTTTTTTCTAATAATTCATTTGAGGCATCATAAAAGTCACATTTAAAAGAAAACAATCAGTTGTCTAGTTGTAGTAGAGATTTTCTTTCAGAACTCATCCCAAAACAACAAGCAATACAAGAAACACAATTGGAAGCATAATCTCACAAGAAGTCAACATCAAAGAACAAAATATGTGAAAGAGCTTCCAAAAAAACTCAAACCCTGAAAATGTCAAATAAGGATGCAAAGATGCTGAAATACATCTGAATCTGCAATCTCAATGACTGCAACTCCTCAAATAGGTGGCACACCCAAGAGGACCCAAAAGACAAAGCCAACAATATCCATAGTTTAACACAAAGAAAGAATGCAGAGATTGCTAATAGAACCATCTCTCAACCAGGTTTGACACTAAAGAAAAGCAAGGCTGATTAGAAATTAAGAAAGAAACAGATCCTTTCCGTGTTTGCCAGACCCCACGGTTTCCCATTCTTGATGACTGGAGAAAAGTGAAGGCCAAAAAACTCTCCTCACATATACAAGTATATTATGAGAAACATCTGGCCAGCCGAAAATATAAGCTGATTCTTTTCTGACACGAACCTCCTGCAAATAGGTGGTCCAGGAAGAACTCACCTACTTCAAAGATAAAAAAATATACTACAACCAGGCTTAGAGTTTTACAAGCATGTTTTCTGTTTTGGGGTTTTTTGTTTTTGTTTTGGGTTTTTTTTTTTTTTTTGCTTGTTTGCTTGTTTTTGTTTTTTTTAGAAAGAAGGATTTATTAAGAGGATGGAAAAGCTCCCACAGCACGAAGGGATCCGAAGGGGTTGCCACTACGTTTTTGGTGCTTTTTGGGGGGGGGGGGGGGTTGGTTGGTTTGTTTGTTTGTTTTACGTTAGGGGTAAAGAATAAGGAAATGAGTGGTAGAAAAAATTATCCTAAAAATATCACCATAAAAGATAATCCATGATGGCTGTGAAGCAGCAGACTGGTGCCACCCACACCAAGCAAGGCAGAGTAGGGACCAAGCCCATGACAGTAAGAGACACCCCAAGCATTTTTGGTCAGGTGAAGCACCCTGCACCCAGCAAATGTGTCTTTGAACTCATAGAGACCAGAAAGCATGGCAGACGCAGGAATCTGGAAATCTGCGTGCCCCATCTCCTACCATGCACCAGGCTCTCACAGGCAATGAAGCCCTGTAGGGTGAACAGGAGTGGGTAAGTGTACCTAAGAAGCTTTGGGTCCCTTCGCCTCCTCCCAGCCATGCATGAGTCACTGGTCTCATGCAGGTGGAGTCTTGGTCAGGGCACAGCAGCGGGCAACTGGACCCCAAGCTGAACGGAGGACAAAAAAAACGCATATGGGGTCAGCAGCTGTCAGCGAGCGCCTTCCACCAGTGGAGCCCAGCAGCCACCTCCCAGGCAGAGAAAGACCCCCTGCAGAGTGAACCTCGCTGGCACTGGCCCATCTTCCCAGCCAGATCAGGAAGAATCCAATCCCCTCCCTCTACCCCGTGGCATGGAAATCGCTCTTTTTCAAGAGAAGAGTGTGGACTTAAACAGGGAGAGAGAGACATGAAAGACACCCAAAGGCTTTAATGGTGGGAAGGCTTCTGGGCTACAACTGCAGACAGCAGATAGGAGGGCTATCCCCCACCCACTCTCCACAGAGTGCTAGCAGCAGGGGTATTGGTACAAGAATAGGCACATAGGCAATGGAACAGGACAGAGATTCCAGAAGCAAAAACATGGACTTTCAACCAACCTATATTCAACAAGGCCACCAATAACAATCATTGAGGAAAGGAGATTGACTTATGAAGAAACAGAAAACCTATACTTGCCAGTAACAAGTAATAAAATTGAAGTAATAAAGACCCTCCTATCAAGGAAAAGCCTAGGACATGATGGCTTTACTGCTGAATTCTACCAAACATTTAAAGAAAAATTAATACCGATTCTCTTCAAATTATTTTAGAAAATTGAAGAGGAAGGAATACTTTCAAACTTATTTCACAAGATCAGCATTACCCTGTATTCACAATGAGACAAAGATATATAACAAAAAGAAAAAAATTGCAGGTCAATATCCTTGATGAACATAGATGCAAAAATTCTCTACAAAACACCAACAAACATAATTCAACAGCACATTAAAAAGATCATTTGCTATGATCAAGAGGGATATATCCCAAAGAAGAAAGAACAATTTAGCATACACAAATCAAAAATTTGTGATACAGGACATTAATGGAATGAAAAACAAAAACAGTATGATCATTTACATACATGCTGAAAAAAGCATTTGATAAAATTTAACATCCCTTCATAGTTAAAAAAAAAAAAGAAAGAAAGAAAAAAAAGAAGTTCTCAAGCCAGGTGCAGTAACTCAAGCCTGTAATCCCAGCAATTTGGGATGCCAAGGTGAGAGGATTGCCTGAGCCCAGGGGTTGGAGACCAGGCTGGGCAACTTGGTGAGACCTTGTCTCTACTGAAACTAAAAAATTAGCTGGGTGTGGTGACGTGTGCCTGTAGTTCTAGCTACTTGGAAGGCTGGGGTAGAAGGACTGCCTGAGCCCGGCAGGTCGAGGCTGCATTGGCCGTGAGCATGCCATTGCACTCCAGTCTGGACAACAGAGTGTGACTCCAACTCAAACAAAAAAAAATAGAGTTCAGTTCTCTGGTGACCAGGCACAGTGGCTCATGCCTATAATTCCAGCACTTTGGGAGGCAGAGGTGAGAGGATTGCCTGAGCCCACGAGTTCAAGACCAGCCTGGACAACTTGGCCAGATCTCATCTCTACAATAAATCAAAAAATTAGCCAGGAGTAGTGGTACATGCCTGTACTTCCAGCTACTTGGAAGAATGAGACAGAAGGATCACCTCAGCCCAGCAGGTCAAGGCTGCAGTGGCCATGAGCGTGCCACTGCAGTCCAGCCTGAGCGACAAGAGTGAGACTCCAACTCGAAAAAAATAAAACAAAAGAAAACAAAACAACAACAAAAACTCTCAATAAATTGGATAGAAGAAACAAATCTCAACACAATAAATGCCATATCGACAAATGCCCAGTTCATATACTGAACAGCTGAAAGCATGCCTTTTAAGATCTGGAATAAGACAAGGATGCCCACTTTCACCACTACTGTTCAACATAGTTCTAGCCAGAAGTATCCACCAACTGAATTTTCAACAAAGGCACTAAGACCATACATTGGACAAAGGACAGTTTTTCAATGAGAAGTGCTGGGAAAACTGGATAATCATAGGCAGAAGGATGAAACTAAGACTCCTATCTCTCACCATATGTAAAAATTAACAAATCAGTTTAAAGACTTAAATGTAAGATCCAAAACCATAAAACAACTAGAAGGAAACAATCCAGGACGTTAGTCTAGGCAAAGGTTTTATGACTAAAACCTCAAAAGCCCAGTCAACCAAAACAAAAATAAACAAATAGGACTATATTAAACTAAAAAGCTTTTGCACAGAAAAAAAATCAACAGAATGAAAAGAAAATCTGTTGAATGGGAGAAAATATGTGTACACTATTTCTTTGACAGGGAAGTAATATCCAGAATACATAAGGAATGCAAAAAACTCAACAGTTTAAAAAAAAAAAATAGGCCATGCTCAGTGGCTCAGCCTGTTATCCCAGCACTTAGGAAGGCCTCGGCAAGTGGATTACTTGAGCCCCAGGTTCCAGACTGACCCAGGCAACTTGGTGAGACTTCGTCTCTACAATAAATAAATTTTTAAAAATTAGCCAGGGTGGTAGAGCACACCTATAGTTCCGGCTATAAGCTTAGGCGGAAGGATCACTGGAGCCCAGCAGGTCAACGCTGGGGTGGCCATGAGCGTGCCACTGCACTCTAGCATGGGTGACGGAGTGAGACTTCAACTCAAAAAAAACCCAAATGACTAAACAGGTACATGAAAAAATGCTCAACATCACTAATCATCAGAGAAATGCAAATAAAAACCACAGTGAGGTATCATTTTGCCCAAGATTCAATGACTATTACTAAAAAGACAAAAAAATAACAGAAAATGGTGAGGATGTGGAGAAAAGGGAACACTTATACACTTTTTCTGGGAATGTAAATCAGTACAACCACTAAGAAAAATAGTATAGAAATTCCTCAAGAAAACAAAAAATAGAAATATATGATCCAGCAATCCCACAACTGTATACATTCAAAACAAAGGAAACAAGTATATTGAAGAGATATTTGTACTCCCGTTTTTTATTACAGTATTATTCACAATAGCCAAAATGTGGGATCAAACCATGTGTAGATCAATATATAAATGGATTTTTAAAATGTTATATATATATACCCAATGGAATACTATTCAGTCATAAAAAAGAAGGAATTTATATCAATTACACCAACACAGATAGAACTGGAGGCCATTATGTTAAATGCCACAACCATGCACAGAAAGACAAATATTGCATGGTCTCATTCATATGTGGAGGATTAAAAAATTGATCCCAGTCAGGCCTATTTGCAGGCAAGGTCCACTGACTCTGGGATTTCATCCAGGACTCAGGGCAAGATGGCGATGGGGCAGCCAGGTCTATGAGACCCTCCACAAAGGAGAATGCAGAAGGTCTCTGGCTCTCTCCCCGGGGGCTGCGGATCCCATCATCAGCAGCCTGCTGTTCACACGGAGCTCAGCCGTAGCCACTGCTAAAGAATTACAGCAGTCTGGACAGCCACTGCTGCCACAGATGGAGCAGCTGCCACCGCTGCCACCACCTCTATGGCAGCAATTACACATTGCACCACCCGTGCCTGAGGCAATCCACAACTTCAGACCTTGAAGCCCTTGCAAGCAAGATCTGCTGAGATCACTGCCATCTCTACTGCCACCGTGACATCCTGCCAAGCCATGGATCTCCTCCCGTGTGCCCTGAGGCAGGCTCTTGTCTGGCTCCATCCCCTCTGGGGCGAGCAACTGAGACAAATACCATCTGGAGCAGTGAGATAGCACCACCTGCTGGCGATTTAAGGTAACAACACTGACACGGGAAAAACAAGCTTGAAAAACAGACACAGGCCAGTCTTGAGTGGTACTGGGTAGTGGTGAACTGAGTGGTGATCTAAACTGCACTTCACAGCAGGCCAGGGGCAACTGACCCTAACTGTGAACAAATTTGCCAGCCTGAGAAGACAGCTAGAAATCAGAGCTGAAAGGAGAGTGGACTTAAATGAAAAATCTCAGAGTGTGCTTGATTGGTTCTGTTAGTTTAATGACTTGATTCTATTCCTACTGTTTTGTTCTTTTTTTCTCTCTCTCTTTTGCTTTTCTTCTCTTTTCTCCTCTCTGTAAACCATATCTTTGTATAGAGGAACAGCACATAAATAAGGTGGTTGGTTAGCTTGTATGTTACCATCATTGTATGTTTTAGGGTTTTTTTGTATGGGAGTTGGGTAGTCTGTAGTCGTGGTCTATTGTTTTTATCTGTTTCAGTTTAGGTCTCTCTCTCTCTCCATTTGTTGGTACACTCATCTGGTTCCCCCCTTACTACTTGCACTCTCCACCCCGCTCTTCCTCCCACTGTCTGCTCCATTCTCTTCCCTCTGTTAACCTCATTTTATTTTGGGGGAGTAAACTTACAACCCCACTGCATGGACAGATTCCAAGGCAGTGGGAAGTGGGTTTTAGATTATCCATACACCTGTAGGCAGATACCAGAACCTGCAGATAGATTTTGAATCACAGCTCCCCCCTTAAGTAAATCTCAAAACTGCAAAAAGGACTACCCCCAACCTACAGTGCAACTCCAGAATTGAACAAAGTAAAAGGGCATAAATAAAGAAGAATAGAAGATTGAAAAAACAGAAGTAAAAGCAACCCCTCTACCCCTGAATAACAGAATTAAAGAAGACGGTGATGTGGAGGCAAGGAAAAAGTAGGGAGGGGAAAAAAAATACACAAATGAAGAAAAACAAAAAGAAGAATATAGGTCTCACACAGACCCCTGGGAGGTCAGACACTGAGAAAACAGACTTCGGAACACAAACAATGAAGAGCCCCCAGAATGACAGGTCACATGCAACAAACCCAGAAATCAAGACGTTAATAGAGAGAATTTAAAAAATTGAGGAGAGAGAAGAAAATAGGAAGGAGCTGATGTCAGAAATACCAGCAGTAAAGAATACTGTGATGGAAATAAATAACAAACTAATAAGCATGGAAAGCAGAATTAGCCAAGCAGAAGAAAGAATCTCAGAGTTCAAAGACCAAAACACAGAACTAACCCAAACTGTCAAAAACATAGAAAAGAAGCTCAAAATGACACAACCAAAGCTTCAAGAGATGAATGATCACTTCAAGAGACCTAACCTAAGAGTAATTGGCCTTCCTGAGGCAGAGAGAGAAACAGAGGCCACACTGGAACAAACATTTCAAGAAATCACTCAAGAAGACTTCCCTCATCTCATCAGTGATGAAAAATTTCAAACACAAGAGATTCAGAGAACCCCTGCAAGACAAAAAATGAGAAGACCAAGTCCCAGACACATAATAATTTGCCTAAACAAGGTAGGTATAAAAGAAAAAATCCTAAAGGCAGCAAGAGAAAAAGGTCAGACTACCTACCA
>CAUYQG010006158.1:0-14460 GCA_963574415.1 Tarsius wallacei
TTCCTCTATTACTGCCTTCATGTTTTGTTGACTTTTTTGTAGTGATATGTTTTGATACCTTTCTCATTACTTTTTTATATCCTCTATAGAAATTTGTTTGTGGTTGCCAGGGAGACTATATAAAACATTTTAAAATTATAACAATCTATTTTAAACTGATAAAAACTTCAGTCACATATTCTACTCCTTTAAATCTCCATCTCTACCATACACACATTTTATGTTACTGATGTCACTAATCACACCTTTTTATATTACATATCTATTAACATAGATTTATAGTTATTTTATGCTTTTGTCTTTTAAGTTCTATACAAGAATTTAAAGTTATTTATATACCAATATTATAACACTACAGGATTCTATATTTGACCATTTACTTTTACCAGAAAGCTTTATATTTTCATATGGTTTCATGTTGCTTTCCAGTATCCTTTTGTTTCATCTTAAAGGACTCCCTTTAGCATTTCTTGTAGGGAAAGTTAGTGGTCATGAACTCCCTCAGTTTTTGCTAATCTGGGAAAGTCTTGACTAATTCTTCATTTATAAAGGACAGTTTTACCAGATATAGTTTTCGTGGTGGGCAGGTTTTCCCTTCTCCCCTTTTAGCGCTTGAAATATAACATCTCACTTCCTTCTAACCTAAAAGATTTCTACTGAGAAATCTGTGGATAATCTTATGGAAGCTCTCTTATATGTGATGAGTCATTCTCCACTTGCTACTTTCTCTTTGTGACATTTTAAAATTAGAGACAGGGTCTCATTATGTTGCCCAGGATGGTCTTGAACTACTGGGTTTGAACAATCCTCCTGCCATGACAGCCTCTGAAGTAACTGGAACTAAAGGTATACATCACCACAATTGGCCTTCTCTTTTTGACTCTTGACAGGTTAATTATAACGTGTCTCAGTGTGGGTCTCTTTGGATTTATCTTAGCTGGAGTTTGTTGAGCATCCTGAATCTGTCTATTCCTTTGCTCAAATTTGGGAAATTGTTGGCCACCATTTCTTTAAATACACTTTCTGCTCCTTTCTCTTTCCTCTCTTAAGACTCCCATAATGCATGCATATATTGGTCCACTTGATGGTGTTCCATAAGTCCCTTAGGCTGTCTTCACTTTTTTTCATTCTTTTTTTTCCTCCTTTGACTTGGTAATTTCAAATGACTTATCTTCAAGTTTACTGATCCTTTCTTCTGCTTGAACAAATCTGCTGTTGAATCCCTCCAGTAAATTTTTCAATTCAGCTATTGTATTCTTCAGCTACAGAGTTTCTGTTTTTGGTTCTTTTTTGTAGCTTCTATCCCTTTGTATATAATCTGGTTCATGCAGTGTTTTTCTGATTTTGTTTAGTTGTCTAACTGTGTTCTATTTTAGCTCATGGAACATCTGAACATGGTTATTTTTATTTATTTGTCAGGTAATTCATAGATTGTTTCTTCAGAATTGTTTTTGGAACTTTATTTTGGTCCTTTGATTAGGCCATATTTACCTGTTCCTTTACATGTCTTGTATTCTTTTATTGAGATTTCAGCATTTGAAAAGACTCCATCTCTCTCAGTCTTTATGGATTGGCTTAATACAAGGGAGGAACTTCACCAATCAGTTTGGCCAGAGATTCTGGGGGCCTCTTAACCTTTTCCTGGAGATATGTCTTCTCTGGGCTTGTGCATATAATTCCCCAGTGAAAGGGGTTTGCTCCTGTTTTCCTCTTAGGAGTCCATAGTCTCTTGCTTCTTTCGGTGTCTATCTGTGTTACTGCAGAATGAGTTGTAGAAGAGAGTGATTAAGGGCAGGGAGATCAGTTGGAGGCTATTGAAACAGTCCAGAAAAGAGATACTGAGAGCTGAACTCAAGTACTCACTATTGAAATGAGGACAAGTTAATAAATTTGGCAGTCTTGACAGAACTTATAGATTTACTATAACTTAGAGATTGACATTAACTATGAGCAGGTGGGCTGACAGAAAAACATCCTTAAATGAGTAAATAATAAAATGAAAAAATTGGCATTTGTGCTACAGACACAGAAATATTACCAAAATTTACATCATAGATGACCATACATCAGGGGTTAGCACTTGGTAGGGAAAAAAAGGCATATTGTCTTCTGGCTCTAGAAGCAAGTGGTTATCTATTACCCTTGAACCACTCAAATCTATGTTCACAAATGGATAATGCTATTGAATGTCAGAATATTTTTGAGACAGAGTCTTGCTCTGTTACCCAAGCTGGATGGCAGTGGCACAATCATAGCTCACTGTAACCTCTGACTTTGATGTCAGCATCTTATTGTTCCTAAAAGATTACAAAGACAATAGCTGACATAAACTAAACATATGTAGAAAAAGAAAATAAATACATTTTTAGCTGGGAAGGAACCAGAAAGCATAAGTAATTAGAAAAAAGAGATTGATGTCAAGACAAAAGAAAAGGCTTTTTTTTTTTTTTTTTTTTTTAACAATGATTGGCAAACACTAAGAGTTTTACCAGGCCATTTGCAGACAAGATTAAATAAATACGTGTAAATGGTTTCTTTATTCACTTTGTTTCCCCCATGAGTAGAGGAGACTCAAGAAAACAAGCTTTATTTTATTTTATTTTATTGAGAAAATAGCAGAAAGAGGGAGGTAGGGACAAGACAAAGACAACTACACTGCCCTTTACTGATGTTAAAAGACACAGTGCTAAAAACCAAAGGAAGCAGATGATCCAGGTTCAAAAACCACAGTAAAACAAAGAGTAAAAAAGATGGGTTAGATTAGCAATTCTGGCTGAATGTCCAATATTAATACTAACTCTTATTGTGGATATCTGCCATCAAATATGCTTAACATAACATACTACCTTGCCTCTGAAGTACATTTAGTTTGATGATATGAAATGGGAAGGTTATTTTTTCATCAGCCAACTTGGAAATTAAATTCATGCAGCATACCAGGAACAGCATGAAATTAGTTTATTTTTCTTAGAGAGAGAAAAAAAATCACCATTTACTAGTTTGTTCATTTCAGGACTACCTCTATCTACAAAGTACACACCTAGAAAAATTCAAGAATAGGAATATCTCAGTAATATGGAGACCAGATTTCATGCAACCTCAACTACTTGAAACCACACAGAATCTGAAAGCAAAACAGGCCTCTGCAGTATTGAACTAGCTGTCCCAGAGCTTGCATACTTCATTTTCAAAAAGTATCCTTTCAATCTGTCATTCAGATAAAATAATAGTTAACATTATAAGTACTTATTGTGCATCCATTATGCTACTGTTTTCTGTTCAAGGGACCATGAAACAAACTCTCAGATTCTAATGCCAGGATAAATTTTGTCTCTCAAGATAAACACTTAGGCTTTGTTCTATCCAATAATGATAATAAAAAGCAAAACAAAAAAATGTTTCTCTTTTCTGTTGGCGGCAATTAAGCACAGAGGTAAATTTAGTGCTCATGAAAAATAAATATTTTATCTTAGATTTCTCAAATATTTTCTCTTCTTAAATAACTTTGAATTTCCTTTCCAATGTATTTTTAAACTGTCCTGTTTTAATACTATAAGGCATCTCAAACCATTTTTGTTAAGTTGGTAGGATGTCTTATAAACACATATTTATAATATTTATATGTGAAACAAAAACACTAAGAAAATGGATAGCAATTTAAGAGAGAAAAAATTCAGTGGAGGACGAAATTGGGGCATTAAGAATTAATATCTAAGGACTTCCAGCAAGATGGCGATGGGACAGACCAGACTGTGAGAGTCTCTGCAAAAACTAGTGTCCATAAAGACTCTCTGCATGAGTGTGCCAGTGGGCAAGTGGAAGTCTGTCTGAGGGGAGACTCAGGTTCATGCAACCGGGCTCTCCCCTGGAGGCAACTGCAACCCCCCACCACCCTGAGATTGGAGCTGCTGGCATGCAGAATCGTCTGCCATTCTCAGGACTCTCTTGAGAAGAGCCCATGGAATTCAGCTGATTCTCATCACCTGGCACCTGGCCCACACCATCATTTGTGACAGCAAAGCGGCTGGAGCCCCCATCCAATCCGTGGAGAGAAAAGATCGGGGAGAGCTGGAGAGGAGCCCCACCCCCAGTGAGGAAACACTGACTGCCGCCATGTTCTCTGTCCCAGGGCCAGGCAGAGACCTGTATTGCCTCGCCCAGCTCCACCCAGCCTCCAACTTGGGACCTAGAGGCCTGGGGCATCTGACCCATACTGAGAGCAACCCTATCAGCCTTCACTGAGAGCAGAGGGGAGGGGTTGGAGATCAAAGCTGAAAGAAAGTTGGACTTATAGGAATCACCTCAGAGGAGCAAACCTATACCCCCACTGCATGGACAGATTGTAAGGCAGTGGGGAGTGAGTTCCAGGGGGCCCACACACCTGTCAGTGGATACTGGGATCTGCAGATAGATTTTGAATCACAGCTACCCCTCAATTAAATCTCAAAACTGTAAAAAGTACGGCCTCCCCCTACAGTCCAGCTTCAGAATTGAACAAAGCCCGAGGATCCACATAAGGAAGAATAGGAGATTGAGCAAACAGAAGTAAAAGTTACCCCCCATCCCTGAACAACAGAATTAAAGAAGAGGAAAAAAAAAGGAGGGAGGAAAATATACACAAATGAAGCAAAACCAAAAGAAGAACACGGGTTTCATAAAGACCCATGGGATGTCAGACACTGAGAATACAGACTTCAGAATGCAAACAATGAAGAGCCCCCAGAATGACAGGTCTCAAACCACAAACCCAGAAGTCAAGACATTAATAGAGAGAATAAATAGAATTGAGGAGAGACAAGAGGAAAGAATGAAGGAGTTGATAACTGAGATAACAGGAATAAAGAATACAGTGAATGAAATAAATAACAAACTTATAAGCATGGAAAGCAGAATTAGCCAACCAGAAGAAAGAATCTCAGAACTTGAGGAGCAAAATATGGAACTAACCCAAACTGTCAAACACATAGAAAAGAAGCTTAAAAGAGCAAACCCTTCAAGAGATGAGTGATTATTTCAGTATGCTCAACCTAAGATTAATTGGACTTCGAAGCGCAGAAAGAGAGACAGAGACCACCCCGGAACAAACATCCCATGAAATTATCCAAGAAAACTTCCCCCATCTCATCAGTGATGTGACCACAAGAGATTCAGAGAAACCCTGTAAGAAGACAAATGAGTAGACCAACTCCTAGACACATAGCAATTCACCTAAACAAAGTAGGTATAAAAGAAAAAATCCTAAAGGCAGCAAGAGAAAAAGATCAGACTACCTACAGGGGAAGACCTATTAGAATGGCAGCAGACTTATCCACAGAAACACTTCAGGTGTGGACAGCTTGGCACCCAATCTTCAAAGTTCTCAAAGATAAACAATATCAACAAAGAATTACCTACCCAGCTAAGCTAAGCTTCATCTGATGGAGAATTAAAATCTTTCCCAGACATTCAATCCCTAAGAGCTTATGCTGCCTCTAGACCAGCTCTACAAGAACACTTAAGAAAGTATTAAACACAGAAGAAAGAAAAAAAAGAACAACAACTTCCTTCACAAGAATGCAGGAAAAAGATTGAAAACACACATGAATCAACCCCAAAATCAGAAGAAATAAAACAAACAAACAAACAGCAATAACAAACAGGTTCTATAAGAACCTCATGACAGGGATAAACTCTCACATTTCAATAATTAGGCTGAATGTGAATGGACTAAATGCACCACTGAAAAGACACAGAATGGCAAAATGGATAAAATATCATGAGGCAGTAATATATTGTCTCCAAGAGACTCATCTCACCAGAAAGGACACTCACAGACTCAAAGTAAGAGAATGGGAAACAAAATTTCAGGCAAATGGAACATAAAAGAATGCAGGAGTTGTAATCTTAATATCAGACAAAATATCCTTAAGCTACCAAAAATTAAAAAAGATATGGAAGGTCACTACATGATGATAAAAGGTTCAATCCATCAACAAGGAATATCCATCCTAAACATATATGCACCCAACATAGGAGCACCAGCTTTCATCAACCAGCTTCTGGGTAAACTAAAAAAAGATATTGACTCTAACACTAACATAGCTGGGGATTTAAATACCCCACTTATGACCCTAGTCAGATCATCAAGACAAAAAATCAACAAAGAGATCCAGAATCTCAATGTGACACTTGACCAAATGGACTTAATTGATACCTACAGAACACTCCATCCAATAAACAAAGAATATACATTCTACTCATCACCACATGGAACATACTCTAAGATCGACCACATCCTCCATCATAAATCAAGCGTAAACAAGTTTCACAATGTTGAAATCCTTCCATGCACCTTCTCAGACCACAGTGGAATAAAAATAAATATAAACACCAACAAAGCTCCCCAGAAACCCACAAAGACATGGATACTAAACAGCATGATGCTAAGCAACACCTGGGTCAACATGGAAATTAAAACAGAGATTAAAAGATGCCTGGAAACAAATGAAAATGAAGAAGCATCTTACCAAAACCTCTGGGATGCCATGAAAACAGTACTAAGAGAGGAATTCCTATCTCTACAAACACATATGAAGAAAGAGGAAAGATCACAAATTAACAGCCTAACAAATCACCTAAGGGAGCTGGAAAAGCAAAACCACCAAAACCCTAACTTAAGCAGAAGAATCTAGATCACCAAAATAAAAGCCCAAATTAGGGACATAGAAGACAAAAAGATAATACAAAAAAATCAATGAAACAAAAAGCTAGTTCTTTGAAAGGATAAACAAGATTGATGGTCCTCTAGCTAGAATGACCAAGAAAAAGCCCAAATAAACACAATCAGAAATGCAAAAAGTCAAGTCACAACTGACCCTGAAGAAATACAAAAGATTATCAGAGACTACTATGTACACTTATATAGAAACAAACTTGAAAACCTGAAGGAAATGGAGGACTTTTTGATATCACACAACCTCCCCAAGTTGAAACAAGAAGAAATTGAGACGCTAAACAGACTAATAACAACCCAGGAAATTGACTATGTCACAAGAAAATTACCTACAAAAAAAGTTCTGGACCAGATGACCTTCCAGCAGGATTCTACAAAACATACAAGGAGAAACTGATACCAATCCTACTGAAAGTATTCCAGGCAATTGAGAAAGATGGAACTCTTCCCAAATCATTTTACAAGGCTAAAATCAAATTGATACCCAAACAGGGAAGGATCCAACAAAGAAAGAGGCCAATATCCTTGATAAACACTAATGCTAAAATTCTAAACAAGATCCTAGCAAATCGGATTCAACAACACATCTCAAGAATCATCCACCAGACCAAAGTAGACTTCATTCCTAGGATACAGGGCTGGTTCAACATTCATAAGACCATAAATGTAATTAAATAGATCAACAGATGTAAAAACAAAAAACACATGATTATATCATTAAATGTGCAAAAAGATTTTGATAAAATCCAGCACCCCTTCTTGATAAAAACCCTCAAACATCTAGGCATAAACGGAACATACATCAAAATATTAAGAGCCATCTATGAGAAACTCACAGCCAGCATACTGCTAAACAGACAGAAATTGGAACCTTTCCCCCTGAAAACCAGAAGAAGACAAGGATGCCCACTCTCACCCCTCCTTTTCAACATAGTTTTGGAAGTCCTAGCTAGAGCAATCAGACAAGAGAAGGAGACCAGCGGTATCCAAATAGGAAAAGAGGAAGTCAAGTTACCCCTCTTTGTAGACGACATGATTCTATACCTCGAAAACCCAAGAAAATCTGTCAAAAACCTCCTTGCACTGATAAAGGACTTTGGCAAAGTCTTAGGATAGAAAATCACTGTGCAAAAGACAGTTACATTTCCAAACACCACCAACAAACAAACAGAAACCCCAATAAAAAGCACAATCCCATTTAAAATAGCCAGAAAAAAAAATCAAATATCTTGGCATCTTCCTAACCAGAGATGTGAAAGACCTTTACAATGAAAACGACAGAACACTGCTCAAAGAAATCAAAGATGACACAATCAAATGGAAAAATATTCCATGCTCATGGATTAGAAGAATCAACATTGTTAAGAGGTCCATCCTACACAAGACAATCTACAGATTGCAATACCCATTAAATTGCCAGCAGTATTCTTCTCAAACCTGGAAACAACAATACAGAATTCATATGGAAACAAATGACCACAAATCACCAAAACAATCCTCAGCAAAAAAAAAAAAAAAAGCAGGAAGTATCACCCTCCCAGACTTTAAACTCTATTATAAAGCTACAATAATCAAAACAGCCTGGTATTGGTACAAGAACAGGCATATAGACCAATGGCACAGGATAGAGACTCTAGAAGCAGAATCTCAATTTCTCAACCAACTCATCTTCGAGAAAGTCTCCACCACCAATGAGTTGGGTAGGAGAACCTATTCAGTAAATGGTGCTGGGAAAACTGTCTGACCACATGCAGAAGATTAAAACAAGATCCCTACCTGTCACCATACAAAAAAATCAACTCTAAATGGATCAAAGACCTAGATGTAAAACCTCAAACTATAAGAACCTTAGAAAATGCAGGACATACCCTTATGGAAATTGGAACTGGCAACCAATTCCTGATCAAAACCCCAAGCACCCATGCCATAAGAGATAAGATAGACAAGTGGGACCTCATCAAACTGACAAGCTTCTGCAAAGCCAAAGAAACCATCAAGAGAGCAGAGAGACAGCCCACAGACTGGGTAAAAATATTTGCCAACTGTATGTCTGACAAAGGCATAACATCTAGAATCTACAAGGAACTCAAACATTTTGAAAAGAAAAAAATACACAGCCCCATTACAAAGTGGGCAAAAGATATGAATAGACAGTTCTCAAACGAAGATATATGAGCAGCCATCAGATACATGAAAAAATGTTCAGCCTCACTAGTCATCAAAGATTTGCAAATTAAAACTACACTGAGATACCACCAAACTCCAATCAGTATGGCGATCATCAATAACTCAAAAAACAACGATGCTGGAGAGGATGCAGCGAAAAGGGAACACTTCTACACTGTTGGTGGGAGTGTAAACTATGTACAGCCTCTGAGGAAAACAGTGTGGCAATTCCTAAAAGATCTAAAAATCAATGTTCCATACAACCCCGCAATCCCCCTACTGGTAATACATCCGGAAGAACTCAAATCACTCTATAAAAAAGAAACCTGCACATGTATGTTTATCGCAGCATTGTTCACAGTAGCAAGAACATGGAACCAACCATGTTGCCCATCAAAAGAGAATTGGATAAAAAATGTGGTACATATACACGATGGAGTATTACGCAGCCATAAAGAACAAAATCATAAACTTCACAGCAACCTGGATGGACTCTTTAAGTTCTGAGTGATCCTTCATAGAAACAAAGAATGGAGTATCACATGTTCTCACTCATAAGTGAACCTTGAACACATTAGTAATACTACAAGAAAATAATTGGCAGTAGCAGGAAAGTGCCAGGAGGGGAATGGGGAAGTGGGATTGGCAGTAGTGGGAATCTGCCTGGGGAAGGAGGGGCACACCTTATCAACAAGGGTGCCTGCATAATGAACATTTGTATACCTAACTCTGAATTGTACCCCACAGCTTTAAAATAAGACAAAATCAAAAGGAAAAAAAAGAATGAATATCTAAAGATGCCTCTCTAATTTGAAAACCTCCCAAGTAATGTGGTATATAGGAAAAAGTCAGCAACAACTGCAACCCAAATTTAGAGAATATCATTTCTATTCACAGGCTGGTATTTAGCCAGAAAACACCATTAAAGCCTCACCAATACTGGCAATCTTGGATAAAGGTACTGTTTAGTTTCTGCCTTGAGCCTTCTAAATGCTTCCTTGTTATTCCTGCCCACTGACCATCCCTGAGATTCAGCAACACAGTAGGGGAATCCTGTTCTGCTAAATTTCTGTATATCCTGCAGTACACTAGGTGTTAAATATTTTTATCATACCTCCCTATATATTCTCTTATCTCTAATTTTTACGTGGAAAAAATTTGCTTTCTGAAGGATGGATGAAGTAATAACCACAAAACCCTACTTCTGAGCTGGAGAGAAAAAAACCAAAAGAACACTGGAATAAAACAAAAGCAGCTCATTATACCTTGCACTTCAAAAGCACTAAAACTTAGGACAACTGAAATATAATCATCTCATTTTAATCTTTTCCTTAAAAAATAGGCTCTAAAAAATGACAAACTGGGCACTATCTGCAATCAAGAGTTAATGTCTTTGCCCTATAAAGAATCTTTGCAAAGACATAAAATATACCAAAAAACATTTTTAAAAAATATATCAATAGAAAAACAAACCAAAACAGAATAAGTAATTCACAAAATGAAATAAAACAAACAGCAATAAAAAATTTTAAAATAAAAATAAACAATATACTTTTATAAGAGTTTAATTTATCAGTAATTATATCTGCCTTTTCTGTGCCTGCCCTAGTTCTGCTGAACATCATAGGAAAAAAATAACCCCACGTTTTACAATAAATTCATGTTCACAAATCTCAAATGAATATACTGTCTAACAATCTTACCACTTTTCCCTAAGTTCACTCTTCCCTCTCTTTGAGATGTTTAGTCCATAATTATTTCTCTTTCTCCAAACCACTAATACCTTTCCCAATTTATTCTCAGCTAATGAACTTGTATTCCTTGTTATCTTCTTATGAAGAAGCAATCTTTCACTTAACAAAGGCCCACGCCTTCATCCCACCCCCTCTTGCCTTGTTTTCTCTAGTCTATCCTCTCTCTCCTATACCACCTATTTTCCCCTCTCTTTCAGATCTTTCTTATGTACAAATTTGACCTAGAATCCCCTAGCTTACACAAAATCCTTCCCTGGACCTTACTTCTCCTTTTAGCTGTAACATTTCTTGCTCCCTTCCCAGCAAAACTTCTCAAAAGAATTATCTACACAAACTGTCCCTACTTCACTACCTTTTTGATGTGGCTTTCATTCCCACAGTTCCAATAAAATGGCACTAGAAAACATCACCAATAACAGAATGCATGGTCCCAAGTCAAATTAACATTCTCCATAATACTCTTACTCAACACTCAACCTTTTAGCAATACACACACACACAGAGAGAGAGAGAGAGAGAGAGAGAGAGAGAGAGAGAGAGGGAGAGAGAGAGGGAGAGAGAGGGAGAGAGAGGGAGGGAGAGGGAAAAGGAGAGGGAGAGGGAGAGGGAGAGGGAGAGAGGGAGAGAGACTGCTCAAGAGGAGCTTGATCAGATATATATGTATATGATGATCAAGAGGAGCTTGATCTGATCAGTATGTATATCTGATCAAGCTCTTCTTGAAAGACTCCTATTTCAGCCTCTGTGAGGCCACTTCTACCTGGTTTTCCTTCCACCTGGCTTTCCTCCTACCTCTCTGAACACACTTTTTGATTTTTTCCTGTGCTGGTTCCTTTTCCTCTATAAGACCTCTGAATATTGGAGTTATTCTAGGCTAGATGCTGGATCCTCTCCTATATACTTCTAACTTAGATGATCTCATTCCTTTCTGTGGGTTTAAATTCCAACTAGAAGCTCATAACTCACAAATTTATATTTATAGCCCTGACATCGCTGAGTTCTAGCCTCCAATTAATAAAAAAAATGCCATGCACACACATACACAGAAAGTTCTTATTATCCAAAGACCACTGGCACCGAAAATGCCACAGAAGGTAATCAACCTAAAAGAAGAACAAAATTTCACCACAAAAGATAGAAAAAAGGTTTTATTTGGGACTCTATCTAGAGAAAATAAAACAAAAAATATTAAATAAGCTTTTTAATCTCATTTAAAATATTTTAGGTTTTAATTGCAGCTGTGCACTAATTTTTAAAATGGACAAAAAATGAAATAACTATTCCAGGAATTTGGGGTATGTCAAAAGTATTGAATAACACAGTATCCTTGACCCCATTTGTGATTCTTCTATCATAAAGAGGGTCAATTTTGTCAAAACATTTGAACAATTCACTGTTTCTTCCAAAGGCCTCTCATTAATCTGATATTCAAAATACTCATCACTCATTATCCATGTAGATCTTCTTCACTTCAACTGTTAACTGATCTAAAACATATTTCAGTGGCATCAATGTATTGAAACGTTTATCTAATACCACTTTCAACTTTATAATATTCTGTATCTTTTGCAAGATTTATAATTTTACTTTGCAGTTAACATGTATTTTTTTCATTGTTAGAATCCAATAGTTAATAAAAAAACAGTGATATGATGGAAGATATTGACGCTATTGTTCAGCAGGAAGGGATTTTTCAGGACTAATTTTACAAGTAGTCAATTTACTGGTGACCATTTCAATGGTATAATGAATTTTTCTTTACTATACATCTATACTATACTATACTCACAAGCACTCAGAAAAAAATAAAAATAACTGTATCCACACATACACACACATATCTATATACACATACTCTATATATAGATATATCATCTTGTGAGTTATGTATCCTAAAAAGTTGGAGTAAGGTTGATTTTAATATTTTTCTTATTACCTATTGGCATTTTCTGATTTTCTATTATTTATCATGCATTACTTTAATAAATAAACTTTCATAACACTAAATGAAAGCAAGTTTTGAACAGTTTTGAAAACAATGAGCTTTAGACTCTGTTTATTTTACTAAAGAATGTTCAGAGTTCATATTGTTAATGCTGGCAGGCACTACTGCAAATTGAAAAATCTGACCCCAGTTTAGAATTATATCTGATACTGTTTTGAGATTTGGGGGTTAAATAAACAGGTTCTCCTACAGGCCAATATTTCTTATGAACATAGATGCAAAAATCCTGAACAAGATTCTAGCAAATTTGGTCCAAAAACACATCTCAAAAAAACATCCGCCATGACCAAGTAGGATTCATCCCCAGGATGCAGGGCTGGTTCAACATCCACAAGATTATAAATGTAATTAAATACATCAACAGATGTAAAAACAAGAACCACATGATTATATCATTTGAAGCAGAAAAAGCTTTTGATACAATCCAGCATCCAATTTTGATAAAAACCCTCAAACACCTAGATATAGAAGGAACATATCTCACAACAGTAAATGTCATTTATGATAAACCCATAGCCAACATAACATTTCCCCTGAAAACTGGAACAAGACAAGTTTGCCCACTCTCACTCCTCTTGCTAATCATTGTGTTGGAATTCCTAGCTCAGGCAATTAGACAAAAGAAGAAAATCTGGGTATTCAAATAGGAAAAGGGGAAGTCAAGTTATCTGTCTTTGCTGATGATATGATCCTACACCTTGAAAATCCAAGAGCATCTGTCAAAAAACTGCTTGCACTGATAAAGGACTTTGGCAAAGTCTCAGAGTACAAAATAAATGTGCAAAAGACAGTTGCTTTTCCATACACCAAAAACAAGCAGACAGAGACCCATATTAAAAGCAAAATCCCATTCACAATAGCCAAAAAAAAAAGAGAAATACATTGTCATCTTCCTAACTAGAGTAGCGAAAGGCATTTACTATGAGAAGTACAAAATACTGTTCAGAGAAATCCAAGAAGACAAAAACAAATGGAAATATATCCCATGCTCATGGATAGGAAGAATCTACATTGTTAAAATGTCCATCTTACCAAAGGAAGTCTGCAGATTCAATGCAATACCCAATAAGTTACCACCATCATTCTTCTCAGGCCTGGAAATGACAAGAAAGAAATTCATATGGAAACTTGAATGACCAAGAATAGCAAAAATAATCCTTAGCAAAAGAAACAAAGCAGGGGATATCACACTTCCAGACTTCAAATTTTACTATAAGGCTACAGTAATCAAAAAAGCCTGGTATTGGTTCAAGAACAGGCACATAGACCAATGGAGCAGGGTACAGAAGCAAAGCCTCAATTTCTCAACCAATTCATCTTTGACATAGCCTCCAACAACAACCACTGGGGAGAGGAGAACATATTCAATAAATGATGCTGGGTAAACTGGCTGATAACATGCAGAAGATTGAAACAGAACCCCTACCTATCACCATACACAAAAATTAACTCTAAATGGATGAAAGACCTAAAAGTAAAACCTAAAACTATAAGAATCTTAGAAAACGCAGGATACAACCTTATGGAAACTTGAACTGGCAACCAGTGCTATTCAGAAACCTAAATGCCCATACCTTAAGGAACAAGATAGACAAGTGGGACCTCCTCAAACTAATACGCTCCTGCAAAGCAAAAGAAGAGAGCGGGGAGACAGCTCACAGAATGTGAAAATATATTTTCCAACTGTATACCTGACAAAGGTCTAACATCTAGGTTCTACAAGGAACTCAAATGCACCTAAAGGAAAAAAACAAACAGCCCCATTAAAAAGTGGGCAAAAAAGCCTCCAACAACAACCACTGGGAAGAGGAGAATCTATTCAA